>JAQFYJ010000154.1:0-18447 GCA_034694685.1 Isotoma anglicana | reverse complement strand
TTTTGTTTAAACACGGAATGCTTATTTAATTCCCAGCTATACAGTTCAGAGTTCAAAAAATAAATATCGTTCATGTCACTCAGTTAACATTAATAGTATGTATAAGTTGGACAAATGCAATATACACACATAGGGGAGAGGTACGGGGGTGTATATAACCTTCGTTTGTATTATTATTATTATTATTGAAAATATATTTATTGCCGATAACCCTATTGCCGTTTGCTTTGTTAATGAACTAGGCTGAAGGCCTGTTCTACTACATTATAAAAGCTGTCATTCTAGATGTGCATATTTCTAGGAAAATTTGCCGTTTGCGTGACTTTGTCACGTCTTGTCTTCCCCCATGAGAGAGTGCTTTCTCTGCCGACTTTCCCCTTCCTGCCCACTGACTGTTCTCTACTCTCTCTACCCTCTGCATAATAGTTCCTATCAGCTCTCTGAACTCTGTCCCTCAGGTCTTGTTCACAATTCTGGTGGACTATCAAAACATTTTGTGTATTCTGTTGCCTTTGTATTTGTATGCCAACATGCCATTGCTTCTTGCTACTCTATACAATGGAAGTAGCTAACATCCGCCTTCACATGACACAAACATGAACGGCTAGACCGGTACAACTACAGATAAGTATTACCTTTGCAATGTCTATTGTAATACTTCTTTTAATGAGAGTTAGTTCCACTCTCATACAAGACACTCGAAGAATTATTTTTGTACTTTTGAGAAATACTGCAACGAGAGAATTCCACCCGTGGACAAAGAATGCAAGTGTAATAAAAACGAAGTAATTTCATGACTAAATGTCTGCAGACAGATTTTAGTCTTGGAATAAAGCAAAAAATGGGCTTAATTCTTTCTACTTGTATATTAGTATATAGCTTAGAGGGTTTACTTTAGGACTTTCTCTTCCCAGTTGTAGTTTTTAAAGGTCACATTACATCATGATGATAATTTTTCACTCCGTCATGCAGACGAGGTTCAGTGACCCAATAGAAATACAATTTGTAGATGAACGAGTTAGTTAATTAATCGGAAATTGGCTCCTTCTTTCATGCGCATTTCAATGAAAAACAGTTTTGCGGTATCCGCCCACGTCTGCTGGACGCTCAACAACAAATTGCACTATTTGTAAAGTTTCTGTTAAAGTGCAGAGTACTCGAGACGAGCAGAGAGTATGAATTATTACAGGGTGTTGATACCATCCAATAAATTCTCTTTAACATATAACAGTAATAACACAAGACTAAGATCAGTCCAAGGTTTGCTTGCTTGAGTTGAAAATAAATCTGAAGACGCTTCTGAGAAAGTAGTAAGGCTGCATCAATGTGTGCCTGTGACAAATGATTGAGAGCACACTTGTTACAGTGTAGCAGTGGGAGGAGGAAGCGTCTAATCTTTATATTATACAGGCAGATAGTATCCAATAGACCGAATGAATATCCACAAAGGATCAATACTTTTGAATATTGACCGATTAGTTTTGATACGTTTATTATGTTGGATGCAACATTCTACTACATACGAGTAGATGAATGATGATGAAATCTTACGTACATCCGCCCCATATCATGGTCTGGTCCTTTGTTTTTGCCTTGTTTCAGGAAGTTATCAAAATAGGGCTGTAAATTGGCTGATTAAATGGGGTTAGCACACGCCATTTTTATCGATCGTTGTTGAATCGCTAAATGGCGGACTACTCGGTTGTAATTAGATTGTAAATTGTAGTTATTACGCCTTGTTTATCATCTGATCCGGATTTTTCACTTTTGAACCAGCAAAGTAAAACAAACAATTAGGGAATCTTGGGTGAATGCAAAATTTTCTATTCAATTTATACTGTTTTTCTCTGGTTTGCTTCTAGTGAAAGTAAGAAAGTTCTTTAAGTGTAAGTGCGTGTACTCTTCTCCCCAATTTCTGCAAAACTACGCAGTCATTAATAATATTGTCCAAGTAGCGATGGCAAGGTCAAGCGTTCTTTGGCTATCTTCTTCCCAATCAGCAGACATGTTAATGGGAATGAGCTAGCTTTAACAGGAGCATTATTCTGCATAATCAGGGAGTCAAAATCCTTTAAAAGCAACAATAAAAGTAAATTTTATTACCTCAAGGTGAGAGGAAATTCTCGAGATAAATAAAACACTAGAGAAAAAGCAGTCAACATTCAACAATCCCATCGACTTTTATCGCTACTTTCACTTCATTTTCATTTCCTACTGTTTTTAACTCCCAATTTCTGCACTAAGTGCACAAGTTACTTTGCTCAAGTACTCATTCTCAACATTTTTTTCAATCTCTCTTACTGTTAATTCATTTAAATGTTTGGTTATGAAGAAAATAGAAAGAGTGTAGTTTTTATGACTAAAATGAAAGCATGAATTCATCTTGGAATGAAATTGAGAAATACGGTTGGGCAGTTTAAGGTAGCTACATTATTATGCATGATGTACGAACTGAAGTAGTGAAACAGATGAATTTTGTTCACTGTATTTTAACACGAATCAACGTCAAGACTTACACTCTTGATTCTGAGCTACTCGAATCCTGTTTTTTTGCAATAGAGATAAGTGATTCGGAGTTGAAACATTTATGACTGCTTTGCGCTTACGTACGACGATTTAATTGAATTCATCATGTCTTCACCTTATTTTTCATCATTCAAATTGAATGCGCTTTAGTATATTAATCTATGCATTTATGTGCAACATTGGCAGACGAACATAAAACTACTTTGATTGAACTTGTCTTCGACTTGAACTGCATCAAAAATTTATTGGTTTTCGTAAAATAAGGATTTGGTAACATCGTAATAAGAGTCAAAAGGTCATTGTGTCTTTTTACATTGAGGGGGTTAGAAAAGATACCAGCAGAATGCTTACACAAGTGGTGTGCATGAAAGATGCGTTTTGAGTCTTTAAAATTCATCTGTGAGGAAATGAGAGATTTTTCATATTGAAACAAGAATTATATAACAAGCCAGCTGTTTCATAACTTTTAAAACGCTCTCATCTGTTTTCAAATAGAAAGATCTTGAACTACTTTAACTGTGCACATGTTGCAAATTCTGTGGAGTACAATCTTTAATTTATTAAAAAATCATATTTGTATTTTATAATTAGGTTTGATTTTTATTATAGAAATTTATTGTGATTCCCCCAGCAGCATTTTTAATACGTTAGATACAAAATATGAATGAAACGTTATACTACAAATTGAAAATAAAACCAGAGATGTTCAATATTTTCGACGAAATTGGAAACGATACTGCGAAAGACGTGAACTTGTCCTTTGGGAACAGATCATTAAATATTAACGAAGCGAAAGAAAGAGTAATCTGTGTCAACTTATTTTGAAATCTATCGTCCAGACTTGTACTTGTCCTCTAGAATCTCATTAGCTTTGATTTAGTAGCACTTAGAGAGGATGAAATTGGAGGATTTGACTTAATCGACCAAATACCCTGTACACATTATATGAGAAATCAGAGTCTCGAAATTTTCTCCGCCTGAAGGTAACTTCCTTGTGACAATTATTATATTAGCACATAAGAAACTCCATACGGTTGTGGTTTTGAGACGGAACTCTGTGTATTAAAAGCATCATACCCTTGAGCTCGAGTTCAAGTTTCTTTCACTATTATATAGGCCTACTTATTAATAGCTTGTGTATCTTCAGTCTCATTTATTCAGGGTGTGAGAGTGCTGTTCTATGGACTTGGAAATCATTCAGCCAACTAATATCTTCTGTTATTAGTCCATCCCTTTGATGTGATTAAATTACATGCGGTTAGATTACAAAACTTAATGTGAACATTATACCCTAATGTTTTCCATATGCATTTACAACATTTACAAAACAACACCTTGCGCATGAGAAAAACTGTTGCTTTCCCTTTCCAATTTGTCATTTGAGTTCCTTCTCTAAAAGGTCGGTGTGGGTTTTGTATTATATTATAATTCCAAAAGATAGTCTGTCCTTACTTTATGTTGATTTCAGTTATCTCTGTGCGTTCATCCAAAATCGTGTAATGAATGGGAAAACAAGATAAGTTTTTGATAAAGTGGTGGTCCCTGGAATATATTCTACCCTTAACATACATTTTGATTAAATGGGTGTGACTCTATCCGCCGTCTCGTTATTAATTTCCGTTTTCTCATCTAATCCGCTAATCTTATCAGTGTCAGACAATTAGAATTGCTCATCTCCAATTCCAAAAAGGTGTGTATCATCACTTCAATACAATGATATAAATGGGAAATAAAATGATTCTCTATGTACGTCATGGTTCTCAGTTCCCACTGAATCCTATATGTATTATTACTCTAGTAGACGTTGCATTCAGTAAATAGGTTTATATAGGTTTAGACAATGTATATAGGTTTGCAATCAATCCTAAATACGTTACATTTAAGAGAAAGCAGGTTGTTTGCTTTCTATAGAACTTTCACTTAGGTAATTAAATACGGACAATTTATCAAAACTGACATTTTCAATAGGGCACAGAAATTTACTTCAATCAAATGATTTTCATGGCTAAGCATAAGACGAATTTTTAGAAAATTGCTTGCTGATGAAGGTATTTATGAATGTACAGATTGAACAATACCACTTTCAAAAATTGTAGTACTTTACTATATGAGCATGATAAAATTGGAATTTTAAAAATATAGTTTGCATTTATCTGATTCTGAACGACCCAAAGTGTCAAATAAATTACAAGGAGAATGTATTTGCCTTGAAACTTTGTCTATACCAGACTATTTGTTGACAACAACAACTTGACAACTTTAGTATTGGCATTCGATGTTATTGTGTTTTGGACATATTATTATGGCTGGAATTGCTTTTAAAGTAAATAAATTATACATTTTTACATTATTTAGAAACATGCTTAATGGATTTAAACATTTAGTTTGTTTTCGTTTAAACTAGGAAGGAAATAATGCCTCCAAAGTAATGAATATAAATCAGGTAATTTGCCAACAATTTGAGTCTACGCAGGCAGGTATTGATTCTATAGTGCAGATCGTACTGAGTATAAAAGAGAAATAAATATCTTCACTGATTAAAATATTATATCAATTTACTTTTTGTTTTTTTTTCCAAAACGGACTCAAGCTATGTAAATTTGCATACAAAAGGGCTTGAACTTGCACTTCAAACTTTTGACCTTGCCTTGCTATAAAATCTCTGGAATTCAAAATTGCCTAACTAATTAAAAAATTTTACGCATAATTTTTTACCAACTGCTGCGCTTGAATACAAGTATCTAAACGTACCTTAACAAAACTGGAAATAGAAACCGGAGTTACCAGAGGGTAGCAAATTTTTTAAATATAAAATTAGATAGAATGGATATAAAACAAGTCGAAGGGTGATCCAATTTCGTATTTTAAGGTAGAACAGGTAACTCTACTTTTTAATCTTTTAATTGTACCTGCTATATAGAATGATGATGCGATCGATTAGTTTTTGTAAAGCAATTGAGTAAATTAGTGTGCTCTATCATATACACAATGAGCTAGAACATTACGACCTACCTTGGGGGAAAGATGGTTACTGGATCATCGTAGTAAAAACACCATAAACACAGGTATTATTAGGTAGATTATTGATCTATGTATGTGTGGAGAGAAGCTAATTTAATCAAACGAAATATCGTGTGTGTGTGTATGTGAGTAAATTTTTATAACATGTTATATCATATCGTCTATCATATACAATCCTTACACATTATTAGTTACATTAGTTTAGATTTCAGTCGATTTATGATCTTTACATCGCTTTCATGGAAGGTGTGTACTCAAAAGCGATGGCATAATCATTAATTAAAATGTAAAAATGAAAAACTTGAAATAAATAGCCGTTTGCTGCATGTTGATTGAAAAAACGTAAATGTTAATAATCTTTTTTGCAATGTACCCTAACTCATATTCAGAAACGGTGTGCTTAAACTTGATATTGTTCATTTAAAGCTTTTAAAACAGATGAAATCTTAAAGTCTATAAAGACGGGTGACGCTAGTTGAATTGGTGATATTTTGCTCACATTATGAAATGAAAGTTAGTATTTTTGATGTTTTTGAACACCTGAGACCTTACTGACCCTACTAATGTCCACAAAAAGAACCAAGCATTATCTTCAAGTAAAAGGTGACAGGTGCAATATTTGGGGCTAAATTTGACTTTTAATTATTTTTAATTAAATGCAACTGTTTTACAGGAATAATTCTCTCGTGTTGGATTGTTGGAGCTATCATAGGATTTCTTCCTCTCTTTGGCTGGTACAATTTGGAAGGATGGTACCGTGACCCTTCGGAGTATTGTTTCTTCACAGACGTCATCGACTATGACTATCTCGTCTTCTTGTACTTTTCCACGATTGTTTTTCCAGCTATTCTTATGGCTGGCTTTTATGGGTACATCTACCACGTTGTTTTAATTAAGGTAAGATTACCAACAGTTGTTTAAAACATTCATACAGTCATACAGTGGCATATTATGATGAGTAATACACAGTCGTACTATTATGAAAAATCATCTATTTTATATTACAATCTTATTGATGCTAAATTAACAGATACGACAGAAAGGAAATCTAGCTCCTCAAATTCGTCGGCCATCAGAACAATCGCGGACGGGTTCTCTAAACTCCGACCAAAGAGCACTGGGTAACAATATGGTGAGGTCACTCGCGTCAGAGAAACGGAGAGAAGGGAAAGCAGCTCACAAACTGGGCATCATCGTTCTATTCTTTATGATCTGTTGGATGCCACTCTACACTATCAATTGCATACAGGTAACGTAACGAGTTTAATTAATTTATTACAAACGACTAGGAAACATTATACACCAACCACATGCATACCTATGCGAATGAGTTTGAAAATTGTGATGCATAATATGGGAGGCTAATAATCAAATTTTGCACATTAGTAAGTTCCCTAACATCGAAACTAATGATTTCATTTTCAACAAATATAGAACGTTAAATTGAAACATAAGTTATAAATTATACGTCAGAGATAATTTAATTACATTTCTCTCGTAAAAGTAAAATACGTACATTTTGTAATTGATGAGGCTCAAAATACGTAAATTAAATTGCATACTTAATTTGTCACATTCCAGGCATTTTGTCCAGACTGCCAAGTACCGATCGAACTACTGAATTTCACAATAATTTTGTCTCACGCAAACAGTAGTCTGAACCCCTTGCTGTATGCATACCATCTCAAAGAATTTCGAATAGCGATGAAAAATGCTCTTCTATTGCTGTTTGAAAAAATGATGTGCGGTCTAGTTAAGACTCGAGTTCAAAAGGATCCTCCGACCGGACCGTTAAGTCGAAGTCATACCATGCCCTCAATCCACGCAGCAACGATTTCAAACTCAGCGATGAAAGGTTCAGTGAAATTCCCCAGATCTCCTAGAAACCACATTGAGCAGTCCAGATCGGTGCAAATCTCTCCGAAGAAAGGATGCCTAATAATCTCTGCAGCATCTAGGGACAATTTGTTCCACACTGATAAATCCTTCACAAACTTGTCCGCATCAAGCGATACGAGCAGTCAAACGGTTCATGTGATTCATGCGGAAACGTCAATGCACAAATTAAATAACGAAATGCACCCCAATAAAGTGGGATTTTATGGAATCGCACGCTCAGTATCGATTGGAAGCTTGCAAAATGATTCTCAACAAAAAGAGAAGGAATTTTATGAGCCAGTAATGAATGGGAAAGCAAAAACACGTCTACAATATAGACAGATAGATGATGATGAAGATCATGAAAACAATTGTGAATCTCATAGCGAGCCTCGGGTCATAATTACTGAACTGGAGTCCAGCAGAAGCGTCTCAAATTATCAACTGACAACGCCCTTGTAATGTGACAAGTCGGTTGCAAACTATCCAAATACTGCAAGGTATTTTCCTAAATACATTTTCAAATGTGCAAATTTTCAACAGGCTTTCTAGTCTTTTCCAACCATTGCTTAAGAAAAAGATATTTTTATACATTTCTAAAAGTTTATACTTTTCATTTTACACACTTGTTTAAGCTTCACCTTACATAGAATTTTTTTCCCACACGAATTCAATACAGTGCAGCTTTATTTGTGATAATAATAACGGTAAATTTAATCAAACAATGTATTGGAATAATTAGACTACTATAGTACCATTTGTTTGCAATGCATTTGTGGGTAAACTTATAAAGAAGACAGATCATTAGGAGGAAATGTCTGACGAGGATTTTAATCACTTTTGAATACCTATAGCTGCAAGTGCAACACTTTTAAGTGTTAGTGCAAAAGTTGCATTATTAGTTTTTTTCAGTCCGTGAAATGAAAAATCAGTGCAACCGCCCAATCAAGATTTCTATTCAAGATAAGGAAAAAGCAATTCTTCCTTACGAGACTTTCTTAACTTTTTCATCTTGAACTTTTTCATTTTACTCTTGATATTCATCCCCAGGTTCATCTCTTGTAACATCGGATGAATCTGTTGTTGTGGTCCATTTTTTATTGATTTTGTGGTCTTGTCCACGATCTTCTTCAGCTCCTTGTTAACATTCTGAGCTGCACGTTTAGAATGAGCCACAAAAATCTCTCCAATAAATACTCCGAGAGATACAAGCATTCCAAAAAGGATCAAGTAGATTGCACCCTATTGAAAAATCAGATAAAGCACATTCATTGTGGTCAATTTTTTAAACATTGTCATTGTGGAATAGTCATCATCTCAAAATAACATGCAATAATAATATTATTATTTTTCAACCTGGGCGTGGGACAGTTTACTATTTTCCATTAATTCTCATAAGTGTATAAATAAAAGAAAGCGTTTGACTGGACTGGAGGTTCCAGCAGCAGTAAGGAAAATTAATGTACTTTCCATTTTCAACCCGTTGTGTTCTGTCTGTGTACTTTGTCATGTTGTACTACTAGGCGTTTACGTCCACCCATCAACTCTTATTATGGATTATAAAGAATTCAAATCTAATTGTTAAGAAATTGATGGAACAAGGCTGCTTGTCACATTAAATGTAGGTGGAAGATACGGAGTAGAAGGTTAGGTTAAAAAATTATCAATGGCAATGGGAAGGTTAAGTGCAAAACTGCTATCACATTGATTGTTCAAGATGAATCTTCCCACGCACCCATATACACATTTTGCAATCATCATCAGATTCCTTTCACATTTTAAAAATTCTAAAAAAATCTCTTTTGCTTTAGATGGAAATTGACAGTAATTAAAGATATAAAATGTAGGTATATATAGTATGAGTTTCGGTAAGATGAATTAGACAGTGTAGATAAGCTGTAGGCCAACTTTGATGTTACCCTTGGCTCTATAGTCAATCATAAATGGCACATTATGCTAAGCTTAGCTGTACCTCTTCTGGTGATTTTATGTCTGTGTTATGAGCATGTAAGGAATATGTCTATTGATTAGATGTATAAAAATTGCTAAATGTGATTGTATATTTGCAGCCCCCGTTGTGATAAACTCAACCGTTTTTTCCTTAAGTAGACTTTTGGTAATAAATATATAAGATAGATTATTAAAAAGCGTTGACCACTGGCTAACATTTTATACGTTTTTTAACAATGATAGTTACCAGTAACCAAAAATTATATTTTAATTAAATTAATTTTTTATCATATATTTGCCACTAAAGCAGATTATGTAAACTAAAATTAGCAATTTGTTAAATTATTAAATTTACCTGAAGATCTTTGAAGGTGAGAACTCGTTGCTTCCTCTGTTTTTTACTTGATTTAGCTTCTTCTTGACCGTCTGAATCATCTTCTTGGCCATCTTTGTCCAATTCCTCATCTTGGTTATCTCCAGCGATTTCATCATTCTCAACCTGAATAAGCTCTCTATCATACTGTTTAGTTCTTGAAATGAGTCGTTGTGACCACCGCTTCATTAGGCCAGACTCTTGAAATCTTCGAATGTGACTGACAATAGATTACAGTAAGAAAAACAATGATTTTATATAAAAAAATAAATAAATTTCCTAAAAACATTATCAGAGATACCACATAAGCCATATTTTGGCTACAAATACAAGCCCATTCACCTTCTAAGGTCCTTTTATAATATTTACCATGAAATAATCAAATAATGGTGACATTTATTACTGCTAGAATATGAAAGATGCAGATATTTTAACGATGTTTTTCACACATCGTAAACACGTAAATCATGCACTACATAAACCTAGTTCTACAATTATTGTTAATCACAGGTATTTTAATTGAAAGTGTGCTGGAAAGTCATGGCCCAACAAAATAGGCATATTTTCTACCGTAAAAAGAAAGTGGTGGAAATGAATTAATTTCAAATCTATTTTAGTTATGATTTTTAATCGTCTTCTTAATTTTAAAGCTTTTAGGTAAAAATTCAAAGATATTTTTTGACTTAAAAAATATTATCAAAATGTTTAAATCTGTAAGATAAAGTTACAAAAAAGCTCAGTTGAAACAATAACTCTTATTCCCAAACATAAATGTATACACACCCGCTGTACCCAAAGGTAAGTAAGTCACTCCAACCCTGCTTTTGGTTTGGAATGGTAACTCAACTAATTTATTGTACGTTGAATGTAATTACGTTTAGCAAAGCAATTTATTTATGTACGCTATTTGTGCTATTATTTGAAACTATAATTCAATCTAATGTACCTATAAATGTAATTCTGATTGTGAGATTAAAAACCCCCTCCATTTGCTAAATGCTTCACTTAACCTGGAACTCTTGAAGAACGGAGTGGGATTAAAACCTGTATTGATGTTGATATAATGTGTATATGTTTTTGTACTTTAATGAACATTAAGTGTTGTGATTATAGAGTATTTTACATGTTTGATTACGGAATATTTCAAAATTTCAATATACTGTATATAAAAATGTATATTATAATCTGAGGTCTAGCTAATTCCCGACATTGAATTTGATACCAATTCAAAACTACTAAAAGTGGTTGTTAATTCTGTAGTAGGTAGTTTTATCTGATGTATTCATAATCTTACATAGATTGCTGAGAGAATTCACTGTTACTAATTAATTTAGTTTTAGGAAGATTACAATTTTAGAAATTTGTGTGTTTAGTTAGAGGAAAGCAAAGTACTGTTGACAAGCTGTAATCAAAATTATAGCCTACTTGTATTGTTACACAATATTATACGTAGATGTAGAAAAAGTATAATGTATAATGGGTTATACATGATCTCATATTGTTAATGTTATTGATTACTGTTCTCCCTGACTGATAAATAAAGTCATAATATGTTTAGAGGTAAACCATTATTTGAGTCCATTGTTTCACTCTTTTATTCAGATTTTGAAAAATTTACCATCTGTGTTCAACTAACATGATAAATATGTTGTAGTATATTGGAATTGGAATTGAAATTGGAACTGAAGATTTCTTAACTTTTTCTATTAGCCTTTTGTAAAAAAAGTCGTACATTCGTATGACAGACTTACCGATTGATAGTCGGTGCGATAGGAGAATTTTTTTGATAAGCAATTCCCATGTGCACAGGAACAATACACTGTTTCATAAGTCTCATGGCAGGTGTGCCCATTTTTGTTAAATTTCTTGTCATCCGAATGAACTTAAGGTAACGAATGTTTTCATACAGAGCAAACTTTCCTTCCACGACCATAGAAATGCCATTGTCATAATCGTCTATTAACTACAAAGAAATCAAATACTAAAAAGAATTTCCAAATGGTACGTGAAGTTTTCCATGAATGCTGTGAATATGTAGTGATACTTAAAAGGCGTGCTTTGCACTGAAGCAACTCGAACTCTGTCGACCAGTTGATAAAAAAGGAAAAAAGAAAAGTCAACACCAACAATCAAATCTATTTCAATACTATCAAATACCATAGAATAGAGAAAGCAATTGATATTTCTTAGTAATTTTTCTCATTTACAAATATCGCCTGCAATTGTTTTTTCGCCGGAAATGAAAGAACTTTGCAAAATGAAATCTAGACTTCCAAACAAAGAGAAATGAGTGCATGATGCTGTCTTGTTTGCCACCTACACTTCACGTTCAGTTTGTTATTTGGGTTCTTCACGGGTGAATGTTTTACACAAAAGAATACGATACAGAGATGCGGTAAGCATATAAAAAATCGATCGTGATCAGATTAATGGTTCCTCAATATATTTTTATTTAAAAACGACAGCTCAAATAGCAAACTTGCATCAAGTAGGCTTTACTAATACTCACAAACCCATGCAGCTCAGATCTCTCTTGTCTCTTTTTATTAGAAAGCAACTGAAATACGATTCATAATCTAGCGTCCATATTGAAAAAATTCCTATTTTTTTGAACGCTACGAAGAAGTAAGATTGATAAAATTAATCGACCTTGTGAAAGTCTATACACTATTATCCTCTAGATTGAAGAGCTTTATTAGTTTGATGTGTTAAAACGGAAACCTTAACGCATACAAAGAAAGTGAGTTGAATTCAAGCATTCCATATACCTTATGAAAAAGTAAAATATACCCAAGTGTCAAAGAATAAAATGTAAGAACAGTCAACAGTATGCCTGGTTCAGTTGGAGAAAGCAAGCTTTCATGACTTTATTGCCCCAAAGCATTTGCTTCTACGATCGTATTGAGATTGAGACTGAGAAAGTCTGGCCATGGGGTTCTCAAGTTGCGTATTCTATACTAGGAAAATGGTTAATGCCATAAGGTGCTATTAAAAGATAGAAAAGCTGCTGTGCTGTTAAAGCCCTCAAATTATACTTATCGAAAAAGATATCTTTTATATTTATTGAAAAACAGGTTGTTCTATTTTTTACTTCGTATTTCCGGGATAAGAATAATTTGACGCTGTCCTCCTCGACAGCTCCCAACTGTGTGAACAAAGTATAAAGTTCCGTTCCCCATCCGCCAATTCGAAGGCCAGAAGCTGCGAGGTCACTTATGCTGTCAATTGGCTTTTCGTACAGTGGGATTGTCAGAAAAGAGACCATGGCTCCACGATATGCCAATGTAATAAGAAGGCAGAATAGCCAATACCATCCAATGAACATACGAATAGGCCAAAACTTAGGCCAAATATGAAGAGCCACTTGACTTATAATACTAAGGGATGTAAGTAACGTCTGGCTTCGTTCACTGAAAAGTCGGTACTCAGTCGCATGTAAGGGTAATTTGGTTAATGCATAAAGACCAACAGGAGCAAATATGAAACATATGGACAGGACAAGGATCCACAATTGATAACGAAATGGCAAGATCAAAGCCAAATATCTAGGCCTTGGTAATGGGTTTGGTGTAAGAAAGGAGGTACAGGCCACATCCAGTGGTATGCTCATATCCAGATAATCCAAATAATGTTTCAGTATGAAAAAGGATCCGATCGCCATGTCAGTCTCACCATAAATTAGCCTGGCAACAGCTCCGTAAAAGTGCCGGGTTGAATTATCATCCACTATCTGACCTCCCCATTTAGTTATAGGATCCGCATCCACCTGGATAGATTGCCAATAAAAACCAGACAATATGAAATGTTTTACAAGAGAACCCATTCCCCATTACAAGGTCATTTGTCACCAAAGGCCATTGTTATACTGCCGATTATTGAGGACATTATTTTTCGCAATATATATAGAGAAAGTGCAATACAGTGTTTCCGTCTAGGTCATGTACATGCATATCTTAACCTTGATCAATGAATTTACCTATGAACTTACCAATTCGAAATCAAAATTCATTATTGTTGACAACTCTTTCACCAATTCTATTTCTGTTCCAGCGTATTCTACCTGCAATATTAAAATATACCAAATGCACTGCTATAATGTAGCTTTTAAAGAAATTTCATTGGTTTTTAAGTTAAAATGACATTAAATAATATCTTTCATGAAAAGACTTGCGATTATTGATTACTCTGTTCAAAGTCATGGGAAGAAAAACACAACCTACAAAAATCAGTGTTAACCTGCCGTGGCTTTTGAATGAATAATCAACCAAACTATAAGACTTTACCAAGGACTGAATTAATTGAGTAAAATAACAGTCTCCTTAATACCTTTCCCGTTGATTAAATAAAAAATTAATGCATAAAAAACCCCTTCAATAAAACAAAAATTAAGAGAAGCTCTTGCAAATAAAATAAAATTCACACACTTACATAGCCGTCAGGAGAGCTGTATTTAATCACTGATGGTGGATGTTCTACAGCCAATATTCGTAAAGTAACATTTTTCAAATCTGTTGTCTTATCTTTGTACCATTCTTCACTCTTTGTCACCTTGCCATAACGCCAGAATTCAATTATCCGAGTAGGAGCATCTAAATTATCAGTAACTGGCCATTTAAATGTGATTATTCTGAAAGGTGTTGGTCGGCTGAAAAGAAAGAAGTGAACATTTCATGGTTATACCGTAATGATCTGAATGGATCACTGGGGATTAATCCATATAAAATCGTGAATCAGGAATTGTGCTACTCTGAATACCAATAGTAAATGATAGGCATGATTTATACATATTATTTCAAATTTGGTTGGTAAAAAATAGGGATCCTATTCGATCAAGTTTGCTTAAAACAATGACGGTAAAAGGTAACTACAGGTTCAATTAAACCTTATATAGTTTGTTTGATATGACTTCCAATTATTCTTAGTCAATGAATGTCAACGATGCATCAAAGTGTGCTAAAACAATGCTTTTAGTGAATTACTTCTTAGAAGTCTTCCTTCGAAGGTTAGCATGAAATAAGATTATATTTGGCAGTTTTTTCCAAATGTCATCAGTTTCAAAGTTCTTGTCCAGATCCGGGTACCATATTAGAAATCTGTAATGTGTACGAGAAAATATTAAAAAGGAATTACCAAGTGTATTATAAAAGTCGCACTAAGACTATTTTTCATGCATGCACATATTAAGCGTTGCAATAATATTTGATATCCCTAACATTCTTCTATATTTTCGTTCCGTGCTACAAAGTATAGATTACGAGAAGTTATTGTACTTCAAACACACTTGACGTCAATTGCCTGTTGCGATCACACCGGGTAACTCGTTACATGAATAGAATTGAATAGTACAACAAGAAACAATGGAGACAAGACACACAACTAAGGACATGAAATGCAACACAAAGCCAGCATGAAAAACATAAGAAAGTTTCATAGTCAACTAAAGGAAATGGCAGTACCTTGCTCGAGTATTGATGATCCTTAAATCATCACCAAAATGCAGAAGATCGGTCACTGCTGTTGTACTACTTAAAAGAATAATGTAGGCTCCACATTGTTCCTTGTATCCTGCCCTGAACGCTGTCGTCAAATCTTCCGTCATATTTCCTTCTGTTAATCATTAAACCCAGCCACATAAGTTGTACACAGAATACAGAATGACTGGGAAAATGTACATTTCTGTTCAAACATGGTTTGCGATTTACTGCGAGTTTTCATTGCATTCACTTTCTCTGCCTAATATCTTCATACTTTCTTTACGTTTATTTACAAATTAAAAAAACAAAAGAGTCTAATAAAAATAAGTCCTATTGATTTCACATTCAACCGAAAAATGACCTGTTCATTTCATTTCCATATCAAATGCTTTTGTAAACTAAAAAATAACCAAGTGAATGAATGGATTGGAAACCTTATTGATTTTTACACATCTTCTCATTCAGCCCCCCATCCAATCTTAGTAAAACAGAGCTGAGTCAGAAGAATAGAAGAAGCTTACAACAACAAATTTCTTGTAGAGCAGGAGCAGAGAAAGGCTTCTCAAGTGAAAAGGAAGTCACTACACACTAGTTTATGCCAGCTTGTCAGGCATAAAGTAACATATTCATAGAGAAGAACTGACCTTCGAAATTCACCATATAGTTGTACGAACACCGGCGTCCACGATAAGGACAAAAATTGATGTAATCCAAGACAGATGACATTTTTCTATCCCATACTACAGTTGTACAACTTTAAAGAAAGTAAGGTAAAGACTAAACTAAATTTGGGATGAAGAATGAAATAAATTGCACCAGAGAAAGTGCATTTTTTTCTGGAGAAAGTTACAATTTGATTACTAGACTTACGAAAGACGTCCAAATTTTTGAAAGGAATCCGTTATCAATGCACTCATCTCCAAGTAGGCCTCAAAATTTCCAAGAAGTCTGTGTCGTAAAATCATTGAAATCAAATTATTTACACAATTTACAAAAATGTCTGTTTTTCACGCATATGAATAGCCGCTATTGATTGACTGTCAATTTGTAATGACTTTCTCCGTGTACTTCGTCGGAATCATGTCGACTATTTTTTATATAAAAGTTACATGTGAAGATGTGAATTTCATTGTACTTTAATTGAATCAAAAGATTCAACCTTGTAGATTCTATACAAGCCTTGTTATACGACCCGTATTTAAGTCCGTATAGGCTGATAATTGACTCACTGACAGACAATATCATCCTTTACTGCAGTGTGACAAAATAATGATGTCCTATATTGAATACAACATTTTGATAATATTGTTATTATAAAAAAGAACTAAAAATAAATGAGACCTTTAATTAGACGTGTATTCTTATTCTTATAGCTCAATCTTAAATATGTTTAAAGTTTTAACTTTCCACGTTTAAAAATTCAAGAATCATACACCAAATATTTAGGGACGCTGTCCGAAATTAGTCTTATAAAATAAAGTTTTAAATGTGACCCAGACAATATAAAATGCTGCATGATGATTCTTAAAAACTTTAGCTTCTTTATTTCTTTGCTTGTTCATGATCTTTCATCTAAATTTCACAAATAAACGTGAAGCTTAGAAGTAGGCATTTTAAAAGGAGTTAAACTTACTTAACAATAGGTAGATATCTTTGGGTTGAAACTGCTTTAGTCACTCGAAGACTTTGGCTCAGTCCAATGCAATAGAAATAAATAAAAATAAAAACAAGGCTCAAACGTAATTTCCTGACAAAAGTTTTACTCATTATTACTTTTTGTACCCTATATTTCCTTATCTAATTCCTAATTTGTATTCTAAATTTTAAACTCCCTTCCAGCATTTGCTAAATGGGACTGAAATGAAAGCCATGTCAGTCTCATGTCTCATCCTCATGGGGAGATTGGGTGTTTTCAGTCGTCTGGTTTTGTCATAGCGTACATACAGAAATTACGACAAAAACCTCTGAAAAATGTATGCAAATTCGACTCATAGTACTGTCCATTCTATGTTAAGTAATGTAATTTCTAGTACTAATTCGAACAAGTGAGCTTCAGCACATCTCATTATGTGAAAGTATAGAACTTTTCTCTCATAACCATTTCCACTGTCCCGTAGCTCGTACGTAGTACCGTTTTACTTTATTTGTCCTGTAGAAACATTATTTTTGCAGGTAAATTTTCACTATACGTTTGCCGAATCTAGATTTTAGAGAAATTTTGTTGTAAAAACCGAAGCAGAAGAAGTGAAAAGCTTATTGCATGTTAAATTTGTACAAAAATAGGACTTTTTGTTTGACTAGTATCTGTCGATGTGATGAAATCCCATGGCCATGAGAAAATTTTCGGCCAGTCAGTAGTTTGGTGAGAATAATTGGAGACACCCGATTACAGTGACGCCTAAACTAAACATAATATACTTTCTATACCGTCATCCCAAGTTTCAAGATTCGACAACTATTTTCGTATTTCTTCATATGCTCAGATATTTTTGAGGAAATGCATAAAAACACTTTACATAAAACGTAAAGTGTGAAATTCATGTTAAACAAAGCATACACATAATTAGGTAAGGTAGTTGGAGACGACTTTTTAAAAATAGAACAGGAAGATCTTAATTAAATTCCAAAAATGTTATCTTTTTGAATTGGTGCGGCATTAAATTTTCGGAAATGAATCGATATATCTTGACTAGTTTATTTGAATGTAAGCAAATTGTAAATGCATACTTTCCGATTTAAATTTTTGTAGAGTACTTCAAAAGTAGCCTTTTTAAAAGAAAGTGATGAAGGGTCTCAGGTATAGTGTCTTTTATGGTATAGGAAAACCACTTTCCCACAAACAAACTAATATGCAACGAGTTTGCCGTAAAGACCAAACCTAGACTAGAGTGAAATCTAACTTTCCAAACCGGAAGAAAAAAACCTTCGCAGGAAAAGGCAATTTTCTTTTTTCTTCAGACTCAACCGCTCCAAGATTCCATAAAAGAGATTTTTTCACTACAATGTGTTTCTCATACTGGCTGAATGGGTACTTCACAGGGTAGTATTTTTTAACCATAGAAATACCCTTCTAAATAACGGCGTTACCTAAGGCTGATAATAAGACTTTTTTTAAAGAAAAAAGTTACATATGATGTAACATTCTACATTAAATGCTATGTTCAATGGAAAGAATAGAAACTACTTTCTCTGAGGTCATGAAATATTGAAAACTTATGGAAAGCT
>JAQFYJ010000153.1:0-18458 GCA_034694685.1 Isotoma anglicana | reverse complement strand
TTATACAACAAATCGAAGCAATTTGAAAGGTTATAATTTTGACATAAAAATCTACTCGATTCATTTAATTCCCCTTAAATACCACGACTGTTGCATGCTTCCTTCATTCTAAAGCCAATAGACCAAATGAGAATATCTCTCCTTTTTTCAATAATTTTTCTTGAAATGGCAAAGTTTTTCGTCCTTATCATCCATTCAGTATAATCAGACACTCTGTTCATATTTATAACTCGACTTATACTAATTACTCATTAACTGTCAAGCGTTTCACGTCATAATTAATACGATACTACAATATTATTCCACAGCATCTTCTGCAGATTTTACACGCATATTTCATCACTTAAATTTTAATCCGAAGACACATAACGAATCCATAAGTTCTGGCATCTTATAGACAGAAAGACAATTCTCATCGCGCTCATTGCCTTTTTAACTCGGAATTACTCACTTATTATAATATCTAACGCATTTGCGGCACAATACACACGAAATATTCTATCACTTTTCATACAACTTATGACAATTTTCAACTTCCTTTCTCATTCCATCACCGTTCACTCTTTATAATTTCTGTATTATGATAAAACTTTAGAATTTAGGGTATATGTATATTTTTTTGTTGTTTTAAACCCATGCAATGGGATCATAATTGATTAAAATAAATGAGGAACTAAAACTAACTCTTACTTTTAATGCGGATGCGGGTAACTAAGCTGAAGGCTTATTTACCTCGAACAGATGGGCCTCGAAAGACGCATTGCTCATTTGTGGCAAGGAAGAAACCTTGCCTGTCAATAACGACGAGAAATGCATCTACGCGTCTTCTCACACAAAACTATTGAAATTTAATAATAGTAGTAATAATAAAAATTAAAAACAAAATGGAACAATTAACTGAACAGAAGGTCCATTTAATTTAGCCAGTCTTTTTACGACTTTTTAGGAATATGGCCCCCGTAGGGACGTTCCATGACCGTATTACTCTAATGATTAATTAAACTATTACAAAATGAAAAGTAATAAAATTAAATGAAAATAAACGAACAATTAATTGAACAAATGGTCCATTTAATTTGACCAGTCTTCTTACGACTTGTGGAATATGGCCCCCGCAGGGACGTTCCGCGGCCATGTTGCTTAATCACTAACAATTAAATTAGAACGTAGATTTAAGTAGGTAGATTTACGAAGGACGAGACACACACTGACGACGCCGCCATGTTGATTATATTATTTTCTTTAGAAGTAGCAATATTTATAATAAACCTATACCACTTGTGATAATACATTGAAGAAATAGGTAACAAGTTACGGAGCACTCAAGAAGCACACTGTCGATGCCGCCATGTTGGATATTTATTTTTTTAATATTGTAGAGTGCTCCATGTTGGAAGCATCATAGCGCCTACATCACAGCGCCTCTCGTTCTTGACTGGTCCTTCTATCTCCTACTCCTTTCCTACCTATCCTGCAGGCCCTATATTACTAATTTCTAAGAACGAAAACTCCCTGGGAGTGTAATTCAAAAACATAACTATAACTACGGAACATCCTAACGTTCCTGAACTTAGCATAATCTATTAAGTCAAGGGTAGAATGATTAAATCTGAGCTAAGTCTAAGTCTAAGTCTAAGTCTAGTCGTCAGGCAGTCCTTAGGGTGGCAACTTAAGGTCACTTTCTTCCTTTCCTATTCCTTCTCTTTCTCCTGACGACCGCATCGGGGAGGGTTGTCGTCGATCTCCCCTGACTTGGCCCTGTCACTGGCGCCCAAGGCGCGCTAGGAACAAGGGGAAACCTAAAGGCTAGTTGGAGCTGGCTGGTCTCTTCGTATTGAGCTAATTGACTGGCCCTATCTGGACAAGGAGGCCCATTTGGGTAACGATATTCGTGCAGCTGGGTCGCAAAGAGGGGGTGCTCATCGATCATTTCATGATCGATGGTAGCCTCTAGAGCGCCCATGAGCCACAATTTTAAAAGCTCTTCACGATGATGGAATTCCTTATGGATTTCGTCATCGTAAGGAGACAGAAGAAACCTGAGCCAGATTTCCTCCTTGGAATATCGGTAGACGACCTTTCCATTCGTGTCCAGCTCGTCCTTGAATCGAGCTGCCCATTTTACTTTGAAGGCGTCATACAACGTCTTCATAAGCGGGTGAAAATCGAGCAACCCGACAGTACAGGGCAGATAGGCCAAGGACTCGAAGACTGACTGCTGTAGATAGATCAGAGTAATTGGACCCATAATCTCCCTCAACCGCGGCAAGTCTGTTACCAACACGGTCTCCACTCTATAAGTGGGATCCAATCTTTCAGCTACATACATGTAGCAAATATGGCCACGCATGCGTTGTTGCGCCCCATCGTACCCGAAGGAAATTATACCCACCGCCCCCTGCGTCGGGTCACAAGGCTCCGGCAAGCGTCTTACCGGGCCCTTAAACCATTTCGCCACTACAGCGAACAGGTTCGGCGCCCCTACTCCGACTGGCTGGACTCTATTCAATGCTTCCCTCAGTCTGTCCAAGTGGAGGCTGATGAGTCTCTGGTTCAAGTTCGCCTTGAAATAGAGAACACGGGCCCCCACTAAGTCCCGACCAGCGTCAAGGCGCTTTTGGTCCTGCCTATAAGAGGCCCAAGAATTACAATGAAAGTGATAACTTTCAATGTCTTCTTTGGGAACGTTTTCCCACGGAGCTCTCCAGCTCCTTACCCCTGGCATGAGTAGTTC
Organism: Isotoma anglicana; assembly: GCA_034694685.1. Lineage (NCBI taxonomy): Eukaryota > Metazoa > Arthropoda > Collembola > Entomobryomorpha > Isotomidae > Isotoma > Isotoma anglicana. Next base: position 15,724 of record JAQFYJ010000153.1, on the reverse strand, counting down.
AAGTCTGTAGGAAGGTACAGGTAGGTAGAGAGGGTCGAAGGGCCCGTCGACACTCTTCGATCCTCGCTCCTTAACTCTCGACGAGAGTCGTAAAGCAGTATGCTTGGTGGTACCGTCCTTGGAGCTGCCGGGCCGGTTGACATGGTCCTGCTGTTGTTTATCTTGGTGACCTTCCCCTGGTGCTATGAACCGCCTTGATTTTCCTCCTATAAAGACATAACCCAGAACCCCTAACTGTTACTCTAATTTATACGACTAAGAATTTAAAATACCAAATCCCAAAACTGTAACTAATCCTAAATATTCTTACAGAAAACTACCTAACCATTCTATCTTATAGCTATCTTACTGCTCAAAGTCCTTTGTCATAAGTTGTCAGACATTACCACGGCAGCTCCTCATTACCCAGATCCAGGTCTGCCACCGCAACCGGCTCGTGACGATTTTCATCGTAATTCGAGTCCGATTGGGTGTATCTGCGAGAGAAACGGTACGGTATTTGCAGGGCCATTCTTAAGCTAGTGCACGCAGCGTACCGTCTCATTAGATAGGACTGATCGGGGGTGAATCGTTCCTGTGGAAACCGATATACGTGTAGTTCGGCAGCTAGTTGGGGACTCCAAGAAACCAAATCGTAGTCGATCGTCATTTCTAGCGCTCCAAGCATCCATAACTTCCACAGGAGCTGAGGATGGTGGAATTCCATGTGAGTCTCTACATTGTAGGGAGCCACAAGGAACCGAAGCCAAAGCTCGTCCTGGTCTTCATCCCAGGAAGGTCTGCGCGGCAGTCGATAACGAAATTTATCGACCAGCCGTTCCAGTCCTTCGTTATAGCTCAGTAGTCCCACCGTACACGGAGTGTAGGCTAAGGACTCGAACACTGAACGTTTTCGACAGAATAGGAGCATTGGGTGACAAAGGTTGTTTAATTCAGGCAGATCCTTCGCATAGATTTCCCTGTGACGAATATTGGGGAATTTGAATCCCACGTCACTAGCCGTCGCGTAGCATATGCGAGCATATACTCCATGCGGATCAGGAGAACCTAAGACGAAGTCAATCATGCCTACTGCTTCGAAGGTAGGGTCGCAGGGCCCAGGCAATCGTCTGACTGGCCCCGGAAACCACCTAGCTATTCTTTCGAAAACGTTGCCAATGGGATGTCTGTCAATCGTCGGTAGAGTCCGTTACTCGTCCAAGTGACACGCAATCAACGGTCGGTGTATGCGAGGCAAAAACCACCGTTCCTCTGCCTCCGCAAAATACCGACCGGCTTCCAACGCTCGTTGGTCCCGTCGGAATTTTTCGGAGACGCGACATTGAGCATGGTACAGCTCAATGTCTTCGTCCGGGATAAGGGCCCGAGGAGCTCTCCAGCTCCTCAGTCCTACGCTCATCTGAGTGTCTCGGTAGGCGGGGATCGGGTAAATTAATTTTTGCGGACTAATGCGACCTTAATGCCGCAGGAGAAGTACTGCCTCGCTTGTAAGACGAGAAAAGTGTTAATCGTGGAGACCACGCTGACACTCGTAGCTCTCCTGGGTGGGTGAGGCCGCCGCTAGTTATACGGGTTGGGCTGTGCTGTTACACACGCTATCCGCTCCGTGTGTGGCATTGTCTCCGTCGTTAGGCCCAAACCAGGCTGATCAACACCTGGATGGTTCCTACTGCTTAGTCTTTTTTAAGTCTTTCAGACTTAAAAAAATTTGGCGTGGACTTGCGTCGCCCTTTCCAAAAATTATAATTTTTACTCAAAATTTACCTCAATCAACTTAATCCCCATAATAAAAGTCCTAAAAGACCCTCCCGAGAAAATCGGGTCCTAACGACTAAAATTATAAGTACGTCTAAATGTAACTAATTTACAATAATTCATAATTTAATAGTTAGATTTAACCGAGTTTCCCCGAAACGAAAATTTTAAGTAACGATCAAGCTCTAACCAAAGGTTCTAAGGCGATAATTTAGACTTTAATTAACTAGTACGAGTATTTGATTAATATAGTCTAATAATAACTAATATAGTTTATTTATCCCGTATTATAATTAAGCCCCGAAAAATAACGCTATAAAAACAATATATACTCCGAATGCTATGCGAACTAGAGTTTTACTTCCTTAGTAGGAAGGAGTCGTGGTCCCTTAATATTTCCCCTGGAATACAAAATTTTTGTACGATACCTTGTAAAAATCCTTGGAAGCTAGGGTGTCCGTTGTTCAAATCATCCTTGTGATTAAGTGAACAGTTATGCCTCCCCCCGATGTAGGAAGGGCGGACCACTCGCCCGAAAGAGAAAAGAAAATGTTCGAAAACAATTGACGACAAACTGACACTAAGAGGAGAAGGCTGTAGCCCCCATGTGAAAGAAAGCTAAATATAAAGGCTCGTATAGCGTTTCTTTACCAACTTTTCACCGAATTAAATAACAAATATGCAATTACACCGAATCCGAATGATTTACTTTTATTAAAACTTCCAATTACGTATCTATTTCACTAGTACAACAGGCAAACCACGACTGATAATTATTAGCATTCATACTTTTTAGAGAGGCGAAACTTACCTCGAAAGGTAAGTTTTTCCTCTCTATTGCATTAAAAACATCCATCCATAAACAATGGAATTTACCATTTGGTAGAATTCGTCTCTTTTATTCATACAAAAACTCTATTCCCTTAACTTGTGCACCAACCTCATACAGGTGGTTGCCACAAGTTGAGAGAGAGAGAACAGTTACTGCAGAAAAACTGGTTGACCTCGATGTGGGAATTGAGCAAATCTAAGCAATGTTAGATTTGCTCAATTCCGCCTCTTAATTATTATCATTGTGAGAGAATAATATTCGTTAATATTATTCTCTCACAATGTAGTTGAAACCCATCATCATCATCATTATGCCTTTTTCATTAAAATTCAAATGAGAATCGGGTATTTTACCCGATTCTTGCACAAAATAAAAATGGGAAACGAATGCATAATATATTCCACATGTGCATTTTTCACTCTCTTCTTGTTTATACTTTTTTATGTCATTGTATTATAACATATTACGTTCTAAGCTAATATAAATGTATATATTATAGTCTCTAAAGGACAAAGCCGTGGATAAGGTTCCAGTCAAACGTAATTAGATTTAATTGAATTCAATCATTTAATTTACTCAGAATAATAAAGACAAATTATTATTAGATTTAAGGTCCCGTCGGAATATAGCGGAGACGCGACATCAAGCATGGTACAGCTTAATGTCGCCGTCCAGGATAAGGGCCCGAGGAGCTCTCCAGCTCCTCAGTCCTAGACTCATCTGGGTATCTCTGTAGGCGGGGATTGGGTAGTAGCGCGGCTCTAAGCGCTCGCTGCTGGTCCTCGATCTGCTGTCGTTGATGGTCGAAGAGGGCGGCAAACCCGTGCACCTGGGGGTACAAACGCTGCAGCTGCAGCGCTGACTGGACATGCTCCTGCTGTGGTGTGGAGTCCGTTTGTATGGTTCTTGTCAACGGTATAGATGACTGAACTTAATGGTCTATTTCGGCGGCAGGTGTTGGCCTATAGGATTCCTTGTCTTTTCTAGAAAAGACACAGCCAGAGCCCCTGTTACTCTTCTCCATGACAGCCTGTTTGAAGGCTGATTTGGCAGAGTACATTAAATGTAAATACAGATTACTCACTGCCATTTCAGGAGACCATCCGTTGTTCTGGGCTACCGCCTCGAATGTATCCAGCCATTCGAGGACGCTTCCTTCCCCTCCACAGTTCTTCAAAGGGATGGAAGGAGCCATAATTACTACTGTAGCGCCGGAAGGGGTAGCGAACGGCATCGAGTGTCTAGAGCGTTTGGACTTGGTCCCCTTAATGCTCATCGCGTCGCCGCTAGTCTCACCTTCCTTGTCTCCTCTCCTATCTCTACGCCCTCTGGCCTGGTCATCCTTGCCACCCTTTTCCTGGTCGTCCTCACTACCGTCGTCCTCTCGGTCCTTTTGATTCCCTCCAACTCCGTCCATTTCCGTACTGTGTAAGGAGAACTCAATTAAATTGGAAGCTCCTTGGGTACGAGAATGGGAGCTTGCAGGAAGATCCGGGACGGTGCGCTCACGCCTGCTCGGAGTAGTAGGATCTACTGCGGCTTCTCGAGCACCTTCGACGCCTCTATTCCTTAGATCTTCGGCGGCGTCGGAGTCACTATCAGACGAATCTGTAGAAGACAAGACACTACTACTGGAAAAGTAGTGTCTGCTACTACTTGAGGAAAAGTCCCGAAGGACTCTTTTATTAACTTGGTGGCTAGACCGACCTCTCACGCTACTGCTAAGATTAACAGGAGCCTCACTACAGTGATTCTCCTCTTCCTCTCTACTAATACTACTAAGACTACTACTATCACTACTACTATCACTACTATTATCACTAGGATCAGAAGGGTCTCTTCTTGTAAGGAACTGGCCTCCCAGACTCTGTAGTCTATTTAGAGGGACTATCCCTACTGCTGGAAGAGTTCCTTCGTTCTGTAGGGATCCTTTCTTATAGAAGTCAAGAGATTGACGTTCTATTTCAACCCTATAGGCTCTATCAGCAGCAGTGAGTAAAGCTCGCTGGCTCTCTACTAAGCTAAGGTTGATAGCGTGATTTTCGCTATCGTTAGCTTCACGTTGAGCTCTGCTTAGCTCCTTCTCGTAGGCTGTTAAATTTGCCGCTGCCTGCTCTTGGATCCGGTTTATGTCCACCGAAAATAGAGCCGGGTTAACGAAACGATTGAAGGGGAGACCTTCCACTCCTAACGCGTCGTCCTCAGGACGTCTGGCTAAGGCCTCTTCCTCCTCTCCACGCTGTCTATCTATACGGATCCTTTCTCTCCTGGCGTATTCCAGCTGATCCACTCGTCTCTGATCAGCTATACGATGTCGTTCTCTCGTCTCCTCGTCTTTTCGAGCTTCTCGTTGTCTGAAAGCGAGATCCTGATCGCGTCGGGCTAGGCTGCGTAACAACTCTGTGTGATAGCTAACGCCAGCAACGCTGTGAGCCTCTGCTCCAAAGGAGTCTGCCTTCAATTGATTGTACTCGTCTTCGTACTTATTTCCTCCAATCGACAATAAGTCTGGCGACTTGCACGTCCGCAAGATAAGTTTCTTGGGGTGGAGACGGAGTGTTATAGAAGGAACTGAGGTGCGAAGTCGGCACTTTCGGTAAGATTGGAGAAGGTAGGGAAGATTGCGAGTGAACGGAAGGAAGCTCAGGGTACAAACACTCTTCTCTTTCTGAGGTGGCGGTCTTATCTTCACCAGTGATGGTCGTGCTTGCTGCTCCTGATCCAACCGCTTCTGCTGCGGCAGGATTGATAGAAGGATCGACCTGACCGATTTGTAAGTCTGCGCCGTCTGGAGCTTCGCTGCTGGCAGAACTGGGAAAAGGAGCTGACGGAACTATCCCAGCTGCAAGTACGGTATTAGGCAGCTGGGCTTAAGTTCCGGTAGCTGAGACCTCTAAAGAAGTGAAGTTCGCTAGCAGCCGATCGTAGGTTTCCAACTCCTTCCTCTGAGCCTCAGATAACTCAACTGGCTCGTAAGTTGGAGGGATGGGAGACTGTTGTGACCCTGCTGGAACTGCCTGAGCCGTTTGGCTTCTTCCAATAATTTACCCGATTCTTGCAATAACTTACCCGATTCTTGCAATAACTATAATACTATGGTTTTAAGATACATTACTTTAAAATTTGTCAAAATTTAATTTTTCAAAAATCAAAATAACATTTCAGATTATTGGGCATGACCAAGTTCTCTGGAATAAAAAAAGTGTAAGCAATTTACAGTATGATATTACAATTTTATTTATACGAAAATAAAATCTTTTACACGTTCAATCGTTTCATATCAGCTCCCATTTTTTGATGAACTGAAGATGGAATGTTGCCGCCGGTAGAAAATCAACGAAGAAAAAATCTCTACCGTGCTGTTCTGGTACTGTGCAATCATGCACAGCTCTATAAGCTACTTGTTCTCTACGGTCAGCAGAAAAATGTTTCATCTTAAAATCAATCAATTTTCAAAACAAAACTGAACATTCACGTTTGCAAGCAACAAATAAAATATAAAAACTACATACCATGCAATGTTGTGTAGGTTGCGCATAACAGATTAGTGCTCGGCGTCATTCGAATCTGAATGAGTCTTTTTCCATTCAAGTCAATTTTATTCCATTCACCAAAATATTGTATTGATTGAAAGTTGGATTCAATGAATTCATTCAATTCCGAGTATGGATGGAATGGAATTGGAAACTTTGAATTGAATGGAATTGAAATTCCAAATTTTTTTTAAAAAAACTAAAAATATGTCGCAAAATGTTTTCCCGAATCGAAAGTTGAACCTAATGTTAGAGTTTGTGGGCATATTTAAACCGACATAAAAAATGTTAATTTTGAATTGATAATTTTTTATATGCGTTTAACGTTTCCATAACTTGGTTTAAAAAGTTATTCAATTCCATTCAATTCAATTCAAAGTGAATTCCATTCAAGCCAACTCTTGAATGGAATCGATTGGAATTGAATGACGGCTTTTCATTCAATTCCTGATTTGAATGGAATTGAATGGAAATTTTTATCTCGAATGGAATGACGCCAACAGTTTTTAAATGAAACTATACAAACCGAAACTTGATGTTATTATTTTTTAATTAAATGTTCACACAATTTTATAATTACTCGAATTCCAGTTCTATATATATCTTGACTAAAATTTTCTTAACACTGTTTCAATTCGATCTCCTTGAATTTCAGCTACTTGATTCTTTGAATTCTTATTCATATTACTGATCGCCATTACTGTAGCAGCTTGAGTTACTTCCAGTCTAAATCCACATTTCCCTTTTTAATTACATCTTGTATGTCAGCTTTGTGCTTTAACCTTGCAACCTTGCAGGAGCCGCCCTATTTATAAGTTTTTTGGTCCCCCTTTTGTTTAACCTTCCAAATCATCACTTCCCCTACTGTCAGCTGTATCTTCTAAATCATTATTGTGATCGTCATTTTCACTTTTGTCTAAATAAAATAAACAAAAACAAAATCAGATTGTATTTGTGTTCGTATTGCGACCCCCCTTCAGCGCTAGATCTTCAACATCTGTACAAAAAAGTTTATCATCTACTACACATGACGATTCACGACGACGACGAAACGCAAGTGAAAGAATAATAAACGCTTAGTTTTCTGTCCCATCCATCTCGCTTTACTTTCCTTATCTAGTCTCCGTTTAACTTGATTCACAAATAATTAAGGTTGCCGTCAAAATGCGCTTGTACCGATAAATTTTCAAAATAAGGTCGAAGATAGTTGATTGATATCAAACAAATTTCAACCTAAATTTCGGATGACAACTGCTTTACAACTCTTGTAACATCTAAGTAATATTCCGCTAAGGGAATATTAAAGACTTAAATATAAGGCTGTAAATATACCAACTAATGCATCTGCTGCTGATTGTTATATACGAATAGAGATATACTTATGATATTCTTAACTTTCTTCCTTTAATACAGGTCTCAGACAGTCTATAAGCTTGTTTAAGCTAAAGTCGACAATTTTTGTAACACGCAAAAGTGAGATTGGAAATTGCCATTACATTTGTATAAATGGTTAGGTAACAACATTCTTGATTTATTGTTTAACAAGATAAATTAGCAGCTGTGCCCACGGATAATATGACAATAGCATTTGAAATTAATGCCATTAACTATTTATGCATTTTCGTTAGACAGGTATGGTTCGAATAATTCGTATATAAGTAACGCGTTACAAGTTTTAACAAATCTAATTGTTAGAGAAACAGTTTACCCAAATATGATGAAAAATACCTTTGACGTGTCTGGTCGGAAAGTCATTGACAAAATCTCAAATTTATAGAAGTATTTGAAGTAGAATCTTGAATTTTACATTAAAAAATGACCTTGGAATAGATTTTAAGGTAGAAAACAAAATCGAACAAAATCTATATGATACAAAGAAGTATTCTCGTATTTTTTTGTTGAAATATGATTTTTACAAAAGGTTTAGATACCCTAAAATCCGGTTTACATTGCGCACCTTATACGTTGTTTTTTCTTAAATCTCGAAGACTTAGCATTGGCAATAGATATGAAAATAACATAGACGATATAGGAGAGCGCACTATACAGCGGGGCGCGTTATAGACCGGGTTTTAGTGTAGCTCACTTTGACCAGGTCATTTCTTAAGTTAGCAACGTTCTTTATATTAAGTAATTACCAGAAAAAACTGCCACATTACGCTCGTTACACGATGATTTTTTTAAAATTGGGAATGAGCCGTGCCGAATAAAATTTATTTTTGCAAAATGTATACAAATACAAGCTACAAGTTTTTTGCTAAAGCATTTTTAATTTTGTACATTTCAATACAGTCTGCCCCATACCATGATTACATGGTTTGAACCGTCATAGTTTGTCGTGAAAAATATTGAATTCGACCGACTTACTAAATTCAAATAAATTAGCTCTAATTTTAAATAGCATGTTACCTTTAAGATAACTAAACTAGGTCTCATGAGTAAACTGAACACATGTACCTTTTAAAATTTGTCTTAATCGACTAATGTGTTTTATATTTCCTTCTTAATCGAATCTAATTTAAATACTAAAATAAAAGTTAACAGTTATAGATATTTTTCCGATATATAAAGTCATCTGGGGTAATTAACATAACGTTATATGGATCGCAGTACAATTTTTTAAGTATTTGGCATACTAGACAAAAAAAACCTTACACAATCACTTATAAATGGAGCAATGATTGGCTTTTCTTGTTTAATAAACGATCATTTAGATAATAAATTCGACAAAATTGTATAAAAAGGGATCGTAGGAGGTTTGCATTGGTTTTGTAATTGTAATAGAAGATGTCATATTTTGATAATTTATAGCCTTTCCGTGGGTTGAATTTACATACAAATATTTACACACGGAGACGAACACATTTTTGCAGTAAATACATTCCGGAAATCATACAATATTTATTTCATAGGATTTTCACAAAAATTTTGGGAATCCAAGTTTACATAACTTTTTATGGTAAATGAATGAGTCATTGCTTATATGTCCAAGCAAAAGTTCGAAGGCTTTTTCCAGACATTTTGTGTCCTCAATATTCCCATATTCAAGCAGAAAAATGAATTGAATCAGTTTTCCATTTATTTTTAAACCGTCTGATAACATTTTGCTCATAATTATTATAAGTTTGAGTTCCTAATTCCAAAGCCAAACACTGATGCATTAAAAAAACGCCCTCTTTAATTATAAGTTTCTCAATTAACTGAACAAATTTTATAACTTAATGTACCAAACACGCTTTGAAAAAATGTAGGTATTATTCATTTCATTTGGTTTTTATGTAATTTTATGCAATAAAACATAATTCAAAATTATGCATGTTGTTGTTCCGAATTGTTTATTATTCGCTAATTTTTATTACCAAATGTTACACTGACGTTACAAGGTTTTGATACCAACACAGTTTTTGATCGACTAGTTTCATAATTCCTTTATGTTTATGTGATTAATTGGTTGACGGAAGGATATTCAGACCGAAAAACGAACCAATGGCGGGAAAGAGCATTTAAAGAAAGCATATTTTGCTATTTCCTATTGTGTTTGTGGTTAAAGGTTATTTCAAAAAAACTTTGTCCATTTACAAACTTCCTTTTAATAGAAAACTAACATGACGATTGGCAGCTACATGTCACATTCATCTCACAGCAACCCTCGTCATCTGAAAATGAGACAATTCATGTTATTAAGCCATATTATAGTCTACCTTTCTTCTAGGTAAATGCTTCATTATGTTAGGTTTTACTTAAAAGTTAAATTTTTTAAGTACATTAAAACTACCAGTGGTTGACTGAAAATCAAAAATACCATTGCAATAAATATTTGTATCTGAAAGAAAAATAAACTAAAAATAAAACTCATTCAGTTTACCACTAAAATATTGCGTCAACTATGCCATATTTTGAAAATGTCATTACTTATCATGAAGTAGGTTAAAAATATTGCTGCACAAGAATATTGACAAAATGAGTTTTAATTTTTTCAGCTTGTGACCTTCAATCTGCACCTATCTACCAAGGTAGTTTTATTAAATATTAAAGAAATTGTTAACACCCAACTTGAAACCCATGTTATTTTCTTTATTTTTCATCCAGATTATTTATTTGCTACGGAAAAGGAAAACATTAAATAAACAGATGAATAATCTAATTTCAAAATTTCATTTCCATGTCTCATTGTTTTGACATCGTTTTCAGATACAGAAGCGTTTAACAATCATATTAAATGATTAACTCTAAACTTAGGCGTTCAATGATTTTTCCGTAAACTTTAAGCAGACTTCAAGTATTAAATCACAAATTAATGGCGGACAGAGTATTAACCCAATAAACAATAATTTTGCAGTTTAACACATAGCACATGAGTAAGAATTAAATCCAGAATTTAACTCCATATCAAAGACCTATTGGTCAAACTTAACAGGGGAGTTATAAAAGAATTATTTCATAATATTTCACCAAGCAGGACACTAAACATGACACTCTTCAGTCTATTATCATCATCAGGCAACGTACATGTGAATGAATTTCTTGTTCATGTCATGTACATGAATTTCTTGTTCTGGTCATGTACATGGATTTTTTCTGCAGGTCATGTACGTTTAATGACATGATGTCATGTACACATCATGTCAACCAGAGTAGCACAGTTGTATACAAATGCCTGGCAAGGCCAGTTAAGCGCTCTGTTTTACACAACTATGCAATTTTTAAATAAAATGACTTGTAATCATCGAGACGATCTAGATATAATAGGTATAAATCCTGGAAATCTCATAGGTTAACATGAATTTGTAGTTGTCTATTTCTGTGAATTGCAGTTTCTGCAATTAGAAACAAACGCCATGCAGTAACATTTCGTATCTTGAATTGCAGATCAAGTCTTACCCAGAGAAAATATTGGAGAAATAATTAAATTTCCCTACTAGGAACAACTTTTCAAACTTGCAGACGATTTATGTTTTTTCTCAATATAAATGTAAATTAGTTTGGACGAATTAAAAATGATCGTGAAATACAAAATAATTCAATTATTTAATCTTTAGCCATAAGTTATTTTATCTAAATTTATTTTTTATTAGTCATATTTATTTTTGTCCATATTTTCACTGTCCATGAGAAACCCGAATCCCCGTAAAACGTTCCATACTTTCACAAAGTTGATTAGGAAAATGGGATCTCCATATAATACAATAGAGCTGGCTTCAATATACTACATATAAATAATACAATATTATTCTACTTCCAAAGGTAAGTTTCATATGTAACGTAGCAATTCTAGATTTATATCATGTATTTTATTAAGCATATAATTTTTGGAAAAGTCAAATTTAATTGTTTAATGTTTGTTACACTGGGTATGCTGGAGAATGTGGATTACGGCGCAGTATAAAGAGATCATTAACATATGAACAAAAATGTTAAGGACATGTTGCTTTAAAGTATTTCTATACCTTGTAAATGTAAAATTGTTGTTGATTAGTATGATTTGGAACCACACAAACATTTATTTATTTTAAAACAAAAGAATCTCACAGATACTTTCAGTAATGCATACAAATACAAATCGATTAAAGGTTTTGATCATCTTTTTCACTGAGTTTTGCAAAAGTATTCAGTTGAATATTAGTTGGGCCTTCAAAAATTGTTCCCATTTTGCAATCTCGGTAAAATTTCTCGGTTGGATAGTATTTCGTAAATCCAACACCACCCATCCATTCGATGCATTTCGAAGTAGTTTCGATAGCAACTTCTGCAAAACTAGTGTTAATATCAAATTAATAATAACTGGGATTTTACATAACAAACAAATAGCAACAATCGACTCATACCTGCGTAATAATATTTGGCCATGGCAGCTTCTTTGATAAATGGCAAATTTGCTCCTTTTAGCCGACAAGCATTGCATACTTATAATCGGGCGCATTCGATTTGCGTTGCCCCTCGAGAAATTTGGTGCTGCACCTTGTCCAACAGTTTTAGGTCAAGTAAGTTATCATTTATAGCCGAATTAAATAAATTTCCATAGGATTTAATCCTCCTTGGTCCTTTTTAACTTTAGACTTATTCTCCGTTTTTAGCTTAATCTAAATGGAAACAACAAAAGTCAATAAAAAATTTTCCCCGCACCGAAATCAAAAAAGCAGTCATTTGGTTCTTCGTAGGCTGCAATGGACTGTGTGGTTGATCCACCAAAGCAAGGGGATCATTTTTACGAATTGTTTATCAAGTAAAAGTCTGCAGTCTTAAAATCACTGGCTGATAGAGTTACAATGATAGCCGACTCTTTCAACTCGATTCAAGGAACTAAATGTAATCCTGTGCAAGGGGCCATGTACGATTTTCCTCAGCCTATTAACGCACAAAAATATAATTAAATGAAATACCCGTATGTTTCTCATCATGTATTTTTGTCCTTGCTAGATACAAATGCCTCATACGCCATCGATGCAGCCAAAGCCAAAGGACAGCAACAAGTCACATATGCTTTCGGACTATTAGAAAAAACAGGCATTTTTATTGTTCCTAGTTCCTGGTTCAGGTTTTAGTCAATATCCTGGCACACCACTTTGGGTAATTCAGGATTAGTTGTTATTTATTGTTTTTATTTTATATGAAAATAATGATTATTGCACAAACTTTCAATTTTATTCATTTTTAACAGAACGATTATTCTTCCTCCGTTGGAAAAATTCAAAGAGTTCCGTGCTAAATTTATAACTTAATATAGTTAAAATGAACTCTTGACAATTGCCATTAGTTTAAAGTTCCGATAATTCATACAAATATCAGACAAAAATCTTTGTATTTAAAATTTGAAGTTTTATTGTTGATAAAGTACAACTATGGAAACATATTAACGTTCATGTGGGGAGCATAATTATTGTTTGTTCTTTCTTTTAATTAAAATATGACAAATTTAAAATTCGAATTTTATTTCAAAAATTGAAAAATCGAGATTAATTATTTTTACATTAGAGAAAGGCGCATGATTTTTAACGCTGAATAGAATTGAATTTGACCATTATTTTATATGAGTTCCGAGCAGTAGCGTTTTAAAGTAAACTGTTGCACACTTTCTTATGCCGTTTCGAAGAATTTTAAACCAATAGTACCTTGATTAAGTTCAATGCTATTACCATTGCTCTAAAAAATACGCTATTCCAAATAAAGTATTTCATCAATAATTTCCTTGAACCATGCGACAATTATTCTTTCAGCATTATTTATGGACCCATCAAAATAAGTTCATCCCATACAGAGATGGGGAGATTACAATGTTCGAGGTTTGAGATTACAGATTACAGATTACATTTTTGAAAACCCTAATTCTTCTAAAAGTTTTATTGTTACCATTAATCATTGACCTATTTTGGCTGGAATTTATTAGTTTCCTTATTTCCTAATTAAAATAATATTGCACCAACCAATTATAACGAAGCCTAAATTTTTAAGAATTAAGGTTCAAAAAATCTTTTTGGATCGGTCAATTAAAAGATTTTTAAGACGAAAATTCAAATTTTCATGACAAATTTGGTAAAATTGTAATCTGTAATCTGAAAAGTAATCTGACTACTTTTGTACACTGATTGTCGGATTACAGATTACAGATTACATTTAATATTCAGAAATGTTTATATTACAGATTACATTGTCAAAGAATTCGAATTGCTGATTACAGATTACAAAAAAGTAATCGATTAAATAATCAGATTACATGTAATCATAGATTACCCTATCTCTGATCCCATATATAACTAAACTTAAAAGACTGGAACTAATTTCATCTTTATTTCCAAAAGAAGGGGAAGTCAACATTCAACACATTTCTACATTTTTATATTGTACTAAATTAGTGATCAGTACAACAAACATCTAAGCATAACAATATTCACTTCCACAATTACTAAAATTAGTCAAATTTAGTAGTACTACTATTAAGGAGTACTATTTAGAAGCTCCTGGGCTAACAACCTCTCTGCCATACATCTAGACCTTTCGGTTTCGAATTTTAAAAGCAAAGCCCAACCCCAAATATTCTTCTTCGCGTTTAATATTGTTTTCCATTTACAAATTCACTCACATTCAAACATATTTATTATATATCACGAATTTTGCATTAATATTTGGGGGAGGATGACGTTAGAAGAAAAATTGAAACTAAAATGCATAAAATACATAGACATTTATAGAAAAAAAACAGTTTTTCGACACTCATGGCCATAAATGACATCCTCCCCCAAAAGTTAATGCAAAATTCGTGATCACCATGCGAAAATATACCATCCTGAAAAACTGTTTTCGGGGAGCTAATTTGTCGTAGGCTTATTTGTCGGGAGACTTATTTGCCGTAGGCTAATTTGTCGGGAGGCTTATTTGTCGTAGGCTTATTTGTCGTAGACTAATTTGTCGTAGGCTAATATGTCGGGAGGCTTATTTGTCATAGGCTAATTTTTCGCTGCATAAATGTCGTAGGCTAATTTGTCGAACACTCCAGTTTCATATATTGTAATTTAACTTTACCTGGGTGTTTATTAATGTTACAGTAACTATACACATTAATGAGACGAGTCTATATAATGTATGATACCTTTTCATGTAATTTTGAGCATTTAACAAAAATTTGATGTGGACGTTACTACCGTTTTATTTTTTGGTTGTGACAAATGAATTACCTTACTAATGGCTTGCTTACTATAGCTTGCATATGTATTGCTTAAAATTGTGAACAAAAATTTTCCATTAGTCCTTAGTACTCCTAATATTGGTATTTAAAGTGAGTTTTAACTCAGCAAACTAGTACATAAAGAACTTACCGTAAAACTCGTATTAGAACCTGATGGGGGTTTATTTTTTCAACCTCGTCAAAGGGGCGGAGTAGTTTTTCGGGGTGGGGTTTTATTCGTGGGGAACTTATTTCGAGTTTCGAATGAAAAATCAAATGTTGAACAAATTATTCAATAGGTTATAATTTGGAAAATTTTACAGTAAAAAGCGGGCAAATCTAATTAAAATACCTTTCATTTGATATCCTTGTGCAAGGATGTAGATATTAGGCATCTTCCTGTCATTCGGTAGATAAGAGTTTACTGAATTCGATAGGATCGGCATTATGGGTAGGATAGCCATTTGATATTCTACCCATAAACTATCCTATCTGTCCTGCTCATGTTCAATCCTATCCAATGTACTAAACTCTTATTTGCCGAATGACAGTATGTACCTTAGGTCAAGCAAGTACGATTATGAAACCTTCAACAACCTAGAAAAAAGTATTTTTTGCATGTCTGAATTTTTTAGGGTGGGCTACTATTTCGGGGGGCAATTATTCCAAAATGCAATGACCAAAGTGTGGGCCTATATTTAAGGGGGACTTCTCTTTCGGGAGGCTTCTAATTCGGGTTTTACGGTATGCTTTATTATAAATATTTACATAATGTTCTTTCGGTAAATCATTCCGAGCCTTGCTGACAAGATGCAACGCGACAGAGCTACTTCAACGTACGAAGGATGTTTTTAGGTCCCTTTCACTTACGAGGAAGCATTCCCAGGTGTAACAAAGCGATTTCGCCGATTTTTATACCATTCGAAAGAGAATTTAATGCTGCAT
>JAQFYJ010000152.1:0-18477 GCA_034694685.1 Isotoma anglicana | reverse complement strand
TTTTGATCTTGCTATTTAAAAAAAAGTTGAGTGAAATAATCGTATCTTTATTCACTTCTTATATTCAATGAAACTTCCTACAATTTTTTTGCGCAGGACCAGAGCAAATCACATTGTTATACGGATCGAATGACAAAATGTTATGTAGATCGAATCACAAAATGTTATCCGGATCGAATCACAAAATGTAATCCGGATGCGATAGCTCATTTGAATACATTTTTTTTAAATATGCGTTCTAATACAAGAAGTTCTTCAGAGGTATTCCGTATCATATTTTGTTAGAAGGTGACAAAACACTTCATAGTCCACCTTTCATAGTCCAAATTACATAGTATTGACATTTCATAGTGTACACAATTCATAGTTTACACAATTCAGTTTAACCAATTCATAGTTTACACAATTCATAGTTTACACATTTCATGGTCAGACACTTCATAGTTTACAAATTTCATAGTCAGACATAGTTTACACATTACATAGTGTACACAATTCATAGTATGGACATTTCATAATCTAATTTTTTTGAATAACGTTCTAAGTATGCTTGATTAGATTTTTGCAGTTTTATAAGCAATATTATGTTAAAAGTCTTAACAAGTATATTTGTACAGAAGTCATTTTGATTCGTCAACAATTACGTTTTACAAATTAGATTATGAAACAGTAATTACAGAATGTTATTATATTATTTGTTAAAAGATGATTATCCTAAAACTCCGATTATACGCCGCCTTCGTGTATAAGCATGTTTTGAGACTTTCAGATTAAAAAAATTATTGCATAAGCAAGCATGTATTATTGCACCTATGTAAAAGCATATTTCCCAAAAAACCACTTTTTTTCTACACATAAGCCGCGGCTTATAATTTGAATTTTAGGGTAATTGATTATTTGTTAAACATGTTAAAAGGCCAAGAAAAGATAAAAAAAACTAAATTGTCTTCTGATACAATGCACGCTTTCTATTAAAAAAATAACACTATAAAACGCCGATACTATGAATTGTGTAGACTATGTAATGTGTAAACTATGAACTGTCTGACTATGAAATGTGTAAACTATGAAGTGTCTGACTATGAAATGCGTAAACTATGAATTGAGTAAACTATGAATTGCGTACACTATGAAGTGTCAATACTATGAAATGTCCGGACTATGTAATGTGGACTATGATCTGTGGACTATAAGCTGTGGACCATTAAATGTCACCCCAGCTTGTTAGAAAACTCAAATTTTTGTTGGCTATAGATTTTTACTGTGGTGATGAGTTTTATGGCACAGTAACTTGTGGTCAGGGTACGACAAACCCGGGGTTTTATTCGAAAAAAACCCAATACCCCGGGTTTTTGGGGGTTTTTAGGGTTGGTAGGGTTTTTTTAGTTTAAAGAGGAAGTTTTAACCTAATTTTAAATTAGCGAGTTTTAGCCTGACACATTTACTAAAAAAAATATTTGTTTGTACAAATATTTAGCAAAACTTGAACGATTAATAGTGTTTAGAATCAAAAGGTTTGTTTTTATCTGTGACATTCGAGTTGTACTTTGACATGCCAGATCATTTATTTTCCTAAATAAAACAGATAATATAAAATGAAGGGATACAATACTTCCTAATGAAATGTCTTTTCATTTTCAATGTGCTGCTATTTGAACGTTTAGAGTAATCAGATTGTATACTAAAATTAAGTAACAGATTAATTAAGTGCAATATGAATCATCTTCCAAGAATGGAAGGAACTGCTCAGTAAAGAGTAAAGATAATAAATATGATAAATTTCTATAAAACTTAAAATCTTTGCAACATAAATTGCAATAATTATTTTGGTTTAGTTTTTCACTATGCAATAGTATTGTTTTTATTCTTCGATTTATCTTTATGTAATAAGATGCCTTTTTATGATAGAAGTGTGTAAAGGGCGATCTCTGTTCTGTGTAATAATACGTAATTCTATGGGATAAGTTAGAATAGCTTATGAAAAGTTCTAATTGATGCAGTATTACTAGCTGTATACTTTTCATGATAATAGCTCCACCTGTTGTTCTATTGCATTAATTAATGTAAAAAACCCAAAAAACCCGGGGTAGGATACCCTGCTTGTGGTTAAAGTGGACTCATTCGCAGAGCTGGGTAATCCCGGATTAAGGATTAACGGGATTAAAAATTCTAAGGATCTAACTGGACTGGATTTACCCAGGACGTTTAATACCATCATTAAACGTAAGAATATTTAATGGTTTTAGCACGTTAGGAGCATCTTAGATTCGCAGTCAAATCAATATTATCCGCACATGGCCGAAGCATTAATTATTAAGATTATAGGGAAAAATATTATCACGCATTTGATATAAAATACGTACTTTCCCTGACAGCTCAAAAAAGTTAATTATACCTAAGTTAATATTAATCCCAAAGGCTCAAAAAAGTTAATTTTACCTAATTTTATCTTAATCCCAGTGTTTGGTTAATCCTAATCCTTAATCTTCATCATCCCGATTTATAAAAAAGTAATCTTAATCCTTAATCCAATTTTGTAGGATTACCCAGCTCTGCTCATTCGATACTAAAATTGGACCTATCACTTAACTAAACAAAGCTGTAATATTTGGATGTTTCGATTTCGTTCGAAAACATTTCTGGTCAGTTATTTTAACGAGACGAGTTACGAGATTAAAGTTGGAGGTAGGCAAAAGGTAGATGATGTACAGGAGAAAAATATTGCTGTTAGAATGAAACCGAAGAAAAATTGTCTAAAAATGCTATTTACCTGTTTATATTAATATTTGAACGGTGAGACTGATAGACAGTGCTTGACTGAATTTTAGTCCAAATGAATGTATGGATATTCTTTACAGGTTTTTTTGGTTTTAACATGAATTATGTTTACTATTTGGAATCAAAATCCGTTTTTACCGGTATTTTAGTTCACTCTGTTAAGCATTAAATAATGACCCATTAAATTCGCAGACGTTTTATTGGAGAGTTTACATTTGTTTAAATATTTTTGAGATGTTAATTTCATTTAGTCTGATAAAAAAGTACACTACAGGTCATGATGTTGAAACTCAGCTTCTCGGGAAATTTAAATGTAAAATTACTTTTTTTAATTTTTCATTCTGTACAGTCCAATACAGGTGAGGTGAGATATGGTTTGGTTGTTAGGCATGTGGTATTTTGTTATTTTATCGCATCCGAATTAAAAATTAAAACATAAAGTTTAAATCATTTGTTCCAACTTCTGATTTTTTATCTTTATATCAAAACATGCTTTAACACTAAGAGCTCTTGCTCTTGCTGTTTAGGACCCCAAAAACCAATAGTTCCACCTTTGGGTACATTCGTATTCCTTTTTTCAGCCCTGAAACAGATAACGTTATTTGTTAAGTGTGGATATCATACAAGTTATGACTATGGTTTTAGTTAAAACAATAAAGAAAATGAAGCACTAGATAGTATAATCAATAAAAACTTGCACTTCTTTGTTTAATGTAGCAGATTCATTAGTTTCACATCAATTTTATTAATACCATTCAGCTCATCCAAAATTTACATTTAAAACATCGCTAAACCACTGTATTATTATTTTACTTTAGTGCGACAATGTTAATTTGTTCTAATCATGCAAATAAATTGTTTAAATTGCTGTATATTAGAATTTGTAGATAAAGTATGCTTTATTATTTAATGTTTAAGCAACTCCATATGCATCTTTCCTTAGCAGTTTACTATAATCCATTGACATCGCAGAAGAAAACATAACAAATCCTTTGTGTCAAAATAAACATTATATGGTCATATGTCTTTGTAGGGAATCTCCATTCCAGCTTGAATTTATTTTTAGTCGCAAATGTGCAGTGTGGGACTAATTTTTTGCCTGAAACGACCAAGACAAAGTTCTCTCCTCCAAAGGCAGATGTTTGTTCATGTATTCGGCCAGAAAACTGCGTTTTCTAAAATTATTAACAAAATTTATGTGACCATAAGTGACGAAATTTCTTTGTAACATGATGTTTTCTATCATAGTGAGTCTTAAGCCAGGGAAAAATTCGCAGCATAAGATGTTTCATTCAAAATTTATATCAGTTGCACAATCGTTTATTTAAATTTAATTTCAAACAACTGAAGTCAAGAACCGTTCTGGTTTGCAAAACACTGAAATAGACAAGATAACAAAAAAAGCCCTACAATAAACAAAAAGCTCAAATTCAGACTCGCAATAGTGTCAACGAGTCAATTCGACAATCATCAGCCAAGCCCATATGCAAAACTGAAGGAATTACTACATACTAAAAATACATCTGTTTTTACTATGTGGTAACCAAAACAAGATATATGTTGGATTGTAATATAGTACCAATGTATGAACAAAGTTGCACTAGTTTTGGCAATAGTTACCGCATTAACATGACACCAGTTCTAGATTCTTAACTACTTGAATATGGTATGCTAATTCGCACTCGTCAGAGTGAGTTTGACATAAAAACGGATCATCTAGAAGCAGATTTATGTTGTGAACATGATTTAGTTACATAAGTACATATTGTTAAATGTTTTAATGTTTTCTTAAAAAAATTGTTGATATTTACAGATATGTTTGTTTGTCGCTAATGTGTTTTAATCGTCTTTGCCGGTTTAGTTCAATACAGACTAGTCTTCCACCGGTGACCGTAGATAGAGAGCTAGAAGCTACTTCATGTTATCCATTCCAACGGTATTGTAGTAAGTAATAGCATTCTATCTAAGAAAGTAATTATCTGTTGCAGAGCAAGTATCATTTTCCTTTCAAATCTTATTACCAACCCGATCTCCACATGTACCTGCCGAGTTGGCCGAGTATACCTTAGCAATCATAACTGACATTTGCATATCAACTAATCATACTATCTGTCATTGAATTTGAGTCCTCGGTCTTCACCAGTTTCCAGAAAATCCAGTGCAAGGGATCGAACCTCGGCCTTTCTCAGGGGCCTACAGTCCTCACCACTACCAACTGAACTAACTTGGCTTAGCTTGACTTGCTGCCATGCATTTTATTAAAACTGGTTGCCAATATGTCAAATATTTTTTTAAAGTTTCATCACATTTACATAAATCCAATTTGGCAACAAATGTTTTGCGAAATTACTTGAATTGTTTGTTTCTAGATTGCTGGACGTCAAAACATTTCTTGAAAACAAAAAAGCATGAATTACGGAAAGACGTAAAATATTAAGATTAGATAAGTTGTGTATTCTGTTAGTATAAAAATATTGGTCATCAAAAAATTTATATGATTAAGTTTATGACGGTCATTTAAAATAATTTTTAAATGGTTCAAAAAATATTTGAAATTAGGTGATAGGGAGCTAATAATTTTAATTCTTATGTACCACTCACTTATAAATTATCCACTACTGAACATTGACTTCATATTTTCTTTCAAAAACTTTGATTTAATTCTTGTGGCATGTTAAATTTCTGTTTCTTGGTAGAAAATATTCGAATGCCAACGAGTATGATTCGAAATATTCACAGTCATCGTTAAAATGACACATCCTAATTCCTGGTTTTACGATGCATACTACAATGTTAAAAATGCAAAATAAAAGCATACCCCAACATGTGTTTTGATTTTTTTCTGACTCCTCTGTCTCCTTTCGCTTTGCTTTTTCAAGTTTTATCTTTTCCTTTTTTTGCTTTTCACGTATCTGTTCGTTTATTTTGGTTTCGTATTCCAGTTCTATTTGTTTCATTGTCTCTGCATGTTGTTTTTCTTTTTGATTTCTAATTGCTTCTTCGCATTGTTTAGTGACGATCATTAAACGCTGTGATTGCGTTTTTTCTTCTGACAAATTTTTCATAATACCGTCACGGGCCTCTTCCGTTTTGGATTGAAGTTGCATTAAATTGTTTTTTGTTTCAAACTTAATTTGGTTATTTTTTACTAACACTCTTTTCTCCATGGCTCTTAGCTCTTGTGTTTGGCGTTCAGCATATTCGGCAATAGCTCTTTCTTGGGATTGGAAGGATTCAACTTTAGTTTTTTTAAGATTCTCAAGGACGTTGTTAGTTGTAAAGCGTATCTGACTTCTATCCGCTGCACCATCCATATTTAATTTCTGTCAAAGTTCAAACAAAGTTTTGTATAGAATACATTCGAAATAAAAAGCCTTATAACATTCAAAATACCCTAAAAGACAGCTACAAGTAAGCTGAAATTTGCTGGAAAAATATAATTTCAGAACAGTTCAATAAAGCAGCGAAGAAACCTGAACAAAAGGTGACATTGAGAATTTTGCACACATCCGACTTAATAAACTTTTGTACCAGCCTACTTGGGATTAACTCTAACCATCCTCTTGCTATCACTGCAAGGTTACAAACCGCAATGAAGTCATTGTAGAAGCAATTTATAAAACTCTTAATACGTCGATTATACTTACGAGTTGTGGAAAACCCGCTACGAAGATACGATAATACGATATTTAAGTCCATTCTTGAATGTGACTGTAGCAAAACCATGAAATGAG
The DNA here is from genome assembly GCA_034694685.1 of Isotoma anglicana. Lineage (NCBI taxonomy): Eukaryota > Metazoa > Arthropoda > Collembola > Entomobryomorpha > Isotomidae > Isotoma > Isotoma anglicana. Next base: position 11,965 of record JAQFYJ010000152.1, on the reverse strand, counting down.
CCACTCGAAGGTCATTTATGGTTTTGCTTCTGTCCTTAAAGGGCTAATGCTTCCACAAGTTTCATAAAAATTTTAAACACACCTCAAGATAATTTATTTTAAAAAAAACTTCAAATATTTTTTGCGTGTTTAATTGTACAAATTTTGGTCCATTTACATTTGAAAGTTTTTTCTGTCGCTGTTAAATTTTGAGAAAACTGAAAAACTTTGCATTTTAATTCGTCAAATTGTTTTAACGTGTGATTTGATTTTTTCAAAGAGTTCAATGACCGTCTGATAAAAGTTTAATCTGATGTTTCAAAATAATTACATTTTGTTTTTATTTTTTCAAAATTGACAGCGACAGAAAAAGTTTTAAATATAAACCATACTTTGTAAAAACCAACTAAAACACGGTTTAAAATCTCCATACTGTTACGCTATTCTACAAAATTTACAACATTGAAGATATTTTAAATTCTTAAAACTTTAGTAGTAGAATTGTAGCCAGTTATCAGACATGTATTAGACTAGACTGATTTTTGATGCAAGAACTTCTGCATTGCAAATTAAACTTTGTGCTTTGGACTTTGCACAACTGACAAATTTTCTCAGAAGAATTTTGTTCGTCAAACGATTCAAATGCGTACGGTGATGCAATCTATTTGTTCCTTTTCATCGGATTTATGTACGGTTCACCTAAGGTTTTCGATTTTCCGATGAGTTCTTTTTTTATATTTTAAACTTTAGTTTTCGGACACTTTTGGTCTTAACGCTGTTTTGAAATATATGTGAATGCTAATGAAAATCATAGGAAGACCAATAAGGGTGATTTAAAAGATTAGAAGGGGTCAGTTTTTTTGTATAAAAAACCTGAAACGCAATTTAAGGACATTCAAAGCTGCTTTTGAGATAATGTTAAATTGATATAAGAATTATGAATATGTAAATATATTCATATATATTGAGTTTTATCGCTATTTTTTTAGCTATAGATCTGCAACGTAAAAACTGATTTTAAATTTCTTTATTGTTTTAGAGCATTAAAGTTGACAAATTTTCACCACTCGAGGTTCCACAATATAAATACAATTGTAATGCTCTATGCAACACATTTTAAAACTGTTTTTTGTATGTAGGCTTTAAGGCTGTCAATAAAAGTCACCGGCCACAAAAAATTCGATTAAGCTTAAAATTTTCCACAAATCTGTAAATATGTCATGTAAATCGGTTGTGCCGTTGAAATTTTATGGCTATGAATGAGTGACTTTTTGGAAGCGGGTGACTGCATAATTAGGCTTCGCCGTTACCAACTTATTTTGTTCATATATTAATTGGGGCTATTTACCTGTATTTTTGCTATTTGCTTCACCAAAGAAAAACACAAACACCTTTACCTTCGACAAAAGTGTGTAATATTACTTAAAAGCATCACATTATAGTACCATTAGGTATATGTAAAATATAGTGTAGGGATGAGTTTTGGGTATAGACTAGATTCGGGATAAATTGTCATGATACCTGTAACTATTTCATATCCCATTTTCATTTCTTGAATCAAGTTCATAGACCACATCAGATACTGGTACTAAATAATGTATTGTCCAAGCAAATAATTAATACATGTAAAAAGATTAAATTACCGCCCATGTAGAATTTGCAGTATTTCTTGAACGAAACATTTCCTGTTCAGCTGCAAATGCTTTTCGCATCACTTCGGTTTTCATTTGACCCACAGCTTTGCTAGTTGCCACTGCCTTACCCTTTATATTCTATAAAATTAGACACAAGGTAGTTTGAAATTTTTTTAGTCTTAATACAATAACTTTGTTTAACAGTATATAAATTTTATTTAGATGCAGAAACTATACATTAATCATATCGATCATCACTGTACTATCTAAAAGCTTTTCGGCGATACCCCATTTGCCTATGTTAAAAATTTTAGGAGGTGCTCCTTCAGGTAACCCCCTTGGGGGTGGTACAGGGCCCGTCTTCGAACCCTTGAAAGCCAAGGGGATCTAAAATATGAGTACAAAGTTTCATCAAAATTTGTCTAACCGTACTCGAATAAAATGTGAAACACAGACGGACAGACAGACAAACCATTCGCATAAAGGAGCTCCGCTCCTTAATAATATATTATTGCTTAGTCCCTAAAACCTGAAATATTAATGCTAGCTAGTTCTTATTTCACCATGAAAGGGAGTACTGCTAATGCTAGTGATTTTGCACGCTCTTCTTTTCAAAATGTGAAACAATATATAAATGTCAATGCTTTAACAAATTTTTGTTAACTTACTGAGATTGTTGCTTGTGCTAAATGAGTTAAATCTCCGTATTCTTCAGCAAAAAGGAAATTAATGTTGGGTTGTGAAGCCATTTTTCCTGCCACAAGTTGTCTCTTCGGCTCCATATTTTTAAAGAAAAAACTAAAAACTATGTTTTGAAGAGGACAGGCATGCAAATCCTTCGGCAGACTTTCAATACAATAAATATAAATAATAAAACATAACAAACAAAACAGCAAAGATTAAAATTATTGAATATTTACACAGAACATGATCATACAAATGATTGCAAATTTGAAGGCATTTATGCTGTTAAGCCTGAACGTTATAAATATTGACTGAGACATGCAGATAACTATTAATATGAATGTGATGTGCTTAAGTCGCACCAAACGAAACAATATCCTTCAAACAAAACTTTATCGGACTCAAATGGGGTTATTGTCTGATAAAAATTAACAAAGGATTGCGTATGCATAACTGTGCTTTATTTAATGGGAATATAAATTGGTAAAAGCTTTGCGTTTAAAAAAATATAGGAGAATACAAGTAATGATTTTTTAATGTCAAGCAAATATCATAACTTAATTGTCTTATTTTGAATCAAATAAAGTTAACCATGCTTAGTAGAATGTCAGGTGTCTAATGTACATTTATGTTAACGTAGCTCATAGTTCAAGAAGGGGTTTAGCAGCGGATGGTTTCCTATTTGTTTGAGATTTTAAGGACAGGAAATTTTTTTTCAAAATAAAAATGTTAGCGCTAGTTTTAACCTATGAACTGGCGTATCTTTTTAATATAAATCTAAGTATATATCTATTCTAATCCTTCGTCATTAGTCCTCCCAGGGGTGGGGCGACATTTAATAGTCCACAGTTCGTAGTCCACAGTTCATAGTCCACATTACGTAGTCCGGACATTTCATAGTATTGACACTTCATAGTTTACACATTTCAAAGTTTACACATTTCATAATCAGACACTTCATAGTTTACACATTACATAGTTTACACAATTTATAGTATGGACGTTTCATTGTCTTATTTTTTTAATAGAAAGTATGCATTTTATAGGAAAACAATTTAATTTTTTTAGCTTTCCTTGGCCTTTTATCATGCTAAACAAATAATTAATTAATCATCTTTCAACAAGTAATGTAATAACATTCTGTAATTACTGTTTTATAATCTACTAAGTAAAATGTAATTGTTGACGAATAAAAATGTCTTTTATAAAAATATGCTTTTAAAGGTTTTAACATAATATTCCTTGCAAAACTGCAAAAATCTAGTCAAGCATACCTCGAAAAAACGTTATTCAAAAAATTTAGACTATGAAATGTCCACACTATGAATTGTGCACACTATGAAATGTGTAAACTATGAAATGTGTAAACCATGAAATGTTTAAACTATGAATCGTGTACACTATGAAATGTCCGGACTATGTAATGTGGACTATGAAAGGTGGACTATGAAGTGTCCTGTCACCCTCTTCCGTGTATAAGCATATAGTTGACTTTATGGGCTTCTTAAAAATGTGTTGAGTAACACTCCTCGTCCATAAGCATGTCAAAGTTAAATTAGATAAGATATTAGGATTATGATAAAGGTTTGGCTTTTGAGCTTTTTAAAGATACCTGTAGATGCAATCTTTTGATTAATCAAAAAGGATTTAATTTCGAAGTCATGAAGGACTAGATATGGATTGCCCAATGTTTCTAAAAAAGACCCAGTTCTATGTTTTAAACCTAAGACGGAAGAAACTCTTTTGATTTTCATCAAAAACATCAGTTGCAAAGCGCTCTGAAATAGACTTCATATTCCTGGAAGTTTGACAAAAGCGTTTACAGCCTTTAGGCATAATAAGTGTCAATCTTATTAGTATATTTCTATGAATGGCAACAAGTCATTGAAAGCAAATATTAGACGCTCTGAGATGACAAACCTGAATTTGATGGGTTCCACGATGGTGATTATTGAAATTAAAATGAAGGGTATTTTATTGTAATTTACCGAGAATGAGTGTAAGAAATACAAAATGAGAGCTTCTTTGAAACATTGTATAAGCCTCCCCAGTGTATTAGCATGCCAGCCAAAAAAACACTTTTTAGGCGTATAAATCCGACACTATAGACTAAGGGTTAGGCAAATTTTGTTAAATATTTCTTAATCTTTTTTCGAAATCTGATGTTAAATAAAGCATAGCCTCCCATTGTTTGTCCAACCCCTTCAAGTACAATACATATATTTACAGGTTATAATATACTTAAGTAAATGGTCAATCTATTCTAAAAAGTTATCATATTCATAATAATAATACAATCCAAGTTTTTTTAAGCATCTACGATTATCTACTTATGCATTATGCATGTTAATTTTGAACAAGTTAATGCTACATTACGGTCTATGCTTCTTTAAAATTTGTATATGTATTTTTAATTAAACTTTATTGTGTCATATATATTTTGCTATTCGATTCCAGGCAAACTTTGCATTGTGTATTAATTAAATTTAGTTACTGACTGATTGTTAGTCGATGTGTTTATCTTTGGCTGAAGTTGCGAGTAAACAAGAATTACTACAACTAAATACCAAAGTGACTCGTGTTTGAACCAGATATTTTCGTTTATTATAATACAGCAGAAACTCTGAAACCTTTTTACTAACTGTTTTATTGTCCTGAACTTAATATTGCGATAAGTGAATAGATTGTATCAAAATAGATTTTTCGAAACATAAAGGTCTTCACATCAAAGGTTTTGTGGTCGGATATGTTATATGATATGATATAGATATAGAAGCCTTAGCATTAAAAGTTATGGTAACTGTTCGAAAATCTTAAAGGCACGATAACATTACATTTGATACGTTAACATTCATAGCAAATCTTTAGTCAGATTTCAGTAAATTTATTTAAATTCTTAGAAAACAGCCGACTTTTATGACGTATTATCACAAATAAATGGTGTTCTAAAATCGCATTCATATGGTACAAAACTAAATAATTTTTATAAGGGCAATAAAATTGTTTCCGGAAATACTGAAATTATTTCTTTTTCAGAAAAATGTGTAAATACGTGATTAATTTACCTAACTAGCATAGCATAGAGAACATTAAAATCGATCACTTTCTGACAACACGCAGTTATGTTATTTATTTACAATGTATTATTCGATGCTTTTGCTAAATAAACTTTCAAGTAATAATATGTGATTTATTTTATGGTCCGAGACATAAACATGAACACTCAGACCGAAAGTGAAATTTGCTGAAACAAAACCACACTACAAAACCATAGATAAAAACTGGAGTACAGCTTTGTTAATTAAACATTGAGAGTTTTAAAAAACACAAAAGCATTAGGAATTTATGATAAAATACAAGAACTTTTGGTTTTCTTGATACTAGCTTTCGACAAGTCGTCAAATGTAGCCCTTCTTGTTAACTCTTCTTCTACCTGTAATTTGCCAGCTAGCTCTGTCCTCAGTTTTTCCAGATCATGTTTTAATTCTTGCTCACACCTTGCCGTCTTCTCTCTAAAACCAAATCAAACCGTTAAATTATGCATCATTTCGGATAATCCAAAATTAAGCGGTTACGTTTCCAAAGCGGTCTGAATTTCTGCATTCAGTTTAAATCGCTTTTCTTCCAGTTGAGCGTTAATTTCACATTCTGCTGTTAATCTTTGACTTTCTAATACTGCAATTGCAGATTTGGTTTGGCAATTCATTTTTTCAAATTGCTCGCTCATTTTAAGATTGGTTTCTGATATAGCTTTATTTGCAGCTATTTCTTCCTGCTTAATCGTTTTATTCAGTTCGCTTCGAAAGTTTTCTGATTGGGTTTTGATAGCCTGTAACGTGATTTCTTTTGAACTGGTAAGCTTCACTCTCTCTGTAAGTCCTTTTTCAGAGTTGCGTTTATTTTGAACGTCAGATTTAACACTGACATCGTGCATTTGCACCCTAGCATCTGTCTGTTTATTGTTTATATCTTTCCCCAATTTTGCAATTTTATAGATCACATCCATGCGTTTGCTGTTATGTTCTGTGGAAAATTCCATCTGAAATAAAATGCACAGCAAAATTAGTTAAAAATGTTAAAGATGAAATTTTAAATAAAACAATTATTTCATAAAGGTCGCTTTTCATACAGGTGAAATTTTTATAGTGAAGCTAAATCTTTTAAACTTTTAGTGTTTATTGGTTTTGTGGCAGATGTGTAAATCATCCTGCATTTATAAAGAAAAATTTAACTTACTAAGGCAGCCGTTGTTTTATGTGTTAGTTCATTCATTTCTTGGTTACATAAATTGGCGTTTTCTCCCAACGTTTTAACAAGCCATCCTCCCAGTCCATGCTTAAAAATGATACAAGAAGACGCGGCAAGAACAAATATTGTAAAGTCTCCACACATGGCCTAAATTGCAGCGTGTTACTTTATGTTTGCATATTTTCTTGGAATTATGGAATATACAATTATTTTATTGCGTACCAAAATTCCAACCAACATTACACTACAAGGAATGGCCATGACATAGAAATCTCGAGGTATGTCTTTTAAAAATTTCCCCCATGCCTCCAATTGTGAAACCGTAGTTTCTTCTTGAGCTCCGAAACTATTGGAATTAAAATATTTTGTAAACCCAGTTGATATTAATGTAAAAATTGAGTTTTTTGAACTTACGAAGCAGGTTTAAGAAGGTCCTTAACAACTGTTAACACCTCAGCCGTTTTATCTATATTAATTAAAGCTGAGGACAAATCATTAACTGAGTTGTCACCATAAAGTCTATTGATGTTAGTTGTAATGTTATCGAGGTCAACTTGTTCTGTTTCATTTTTTTTCAAGGAAAGGATTTCATCGTTCTAATAAAATATATTTCAAAATTAAATAAGATATTGTGAAGTTTAATTGCTAACAATTAACGATTTATGGTCTAAGTGGCTAAAACAGGAGTGGTAAAAATAAGATAGTTACATATGGGAAAAAGTCAATTTGGCAAAAAAAATAATATTTCACTCAAATAAGATAAAACTTTTTAATTTGTTTCATCCATGGTCTTAATCCCTGTTTCCAAACTCAACTTAGATTTTTTGTACACATACCTTAAACTATGTCTATCTGTATAGTCGTCAAAATCATATATTATGGATAATGATTCTGTTTTTTGTGTTACCGATAAATACATCACAAATGAACGATTTTTAAAATTGTTAAAAAATAATTTAGCAAGAACAAAAGTTTATCAATACTAAAAAAATAGTATAGATAATTTTAAAATTTAGACCTGTATCTGCTCAACCTGATCCAGTGTATTAAACAAGCCTTCGTCACAATTTGGCTCTTCAAATTGCTATTAAAATAAAAAAAAATATTGTTAAAATTTGTAAATTTAAAATTCACAGAAAGTTTTAACTTCGTACGGAAATCTCTCCGATACAGTCTGATTCTTCGATTGAAGCCATCATTTGTCGATTGATCTTAAATTTAGTTTTTTCGAATATTGTTGAAAAGTATGACGTTTATTTTATTACTGACAAACTCCAACCAAATGGAAATGAGATGATGAACTGCAAAAAAGTAAACCAATTTGAACTGATTTTATATTCTCAAATTGAAAAATAAAAACAAGTGTAGAAGAATTTGAAGGTAGTGTTTATTAGGACGTCTGACGATAAGACAACCGATAAATAACTACAAATATTGCAATATATTTGTAAACATTTGTTATTTGCACTAGAAAGCTCTCGTTGTTGTTGTATCTTCAACTTGTTTATCTGACACTTGCAACATCTCCTAATCTTTGTCGCCTTCCATAAGTTCATTCAACTGGTGCATTTATAGTCTTTATATATATATATGCAAATCTTTTGCTAGTACATGTCAGCAATGGCAATATTATCAACAGGGTATCCTACCCCGATTTTTGGGTTAAAAAGTATAGAGATGTTCTGTTGGCCTTTTTGGCATAGTTTTGGCTGGAATGTTTCAGTTTGTTACGGTTATGGAATTTGTAAAGAATTTGTTGGAAAAGAACAGCTCAGAGCTAAAAAATTATACTAACTATATAATTTCAAACAAAATCGTAACACAGTTTCAATTAATCAGACATAAACGAAATTGCATCTAAAAATGCAAATCTAATACATTTTTTACTTTTCCCATTATGTTACTTTTTCTATAAAGCATGTATGTATTAGGTACTAAAAGTTCTACAAATGGACAAGTTTATCAATGCAAATAATCTTTTTCAATTTAATTTGAAGTTTTCCAAAAATGCAACTTTAATTCATGGAATTGTAATAAATTTTTTTAAGAATAAATTAAATTCATGGCATCTTCACTACATTGCATTGTACTATTTATTAAATAGCGGAACTCTGCTTTATGAAAAGGGTCTGTCCGTACTTCCATCCGTCTCCAATTTATCTCAGAAACGAATTGACGTATTGGCTTCTAGTTGTTTGCGTTGAATTTTGTATTTTTCAAAAACCTTGGTGATTGAAATGTAGCGCCCTACGACATAGTGCCCCGGTCGATATGTGCGCCCCCGGGCACAACATTCATAAAAGTTTTATGATACCTGATAAAGGTTTTTACCTTTCTCATCAATAGAAAAAGATATTTAAAAAATGAGGAACAGATAAATAATATTAATGAAACAACAACCCAGGTAGCCGATAATGAATTGGACATTGTACAGGTTTGCATTAAATGATTTCTTATTTAGTACTTTACTAAATCACTGCAATAAACTGTTCCCTTACTACACTACACTAGTCTACTGGTCATGAATAAAAAACGGTAAATTTAGAGGTTTCATGCAGTCCAAACTTTCTTTTAAAGCTAAAATCATGAATATAGATGAAGTTCCGATGTCATTTTAAATGGTTGGTTCAAGAACTGTTGTTGTTCAAGGAAAAAAAGATCTTTTTGTAAAAACAACTGATGCTGACAAATGTAATTTTACTCTTGCTAGGTGTTTGAGCTGATAATATTTACAGAATTAAACATCTTTAAAACACTGTATAAACCGCCCCCATGTATGTCAGCCAAAAAACACTTTTTTTTGACATATAAGCCGCGGCTTAAAATCGGGGTTTTAGGGTACATAATTTTATATTACAAATTTATCAGGAAGCTCAAATTTGAAGTTTTGTGTTTTTCGACAAAATTTCAATAGTACATCAAAATCAATGTTTCAAAGTTTTAAAATTACGTTTTTAAACGTTCAGAAATACAACACAAGTTTTAAACGTACTAGTTTCGCTACTTGGTTAAACCCGTTTGATATGGTTTATTTCACTTGAGGATTTGGAAAATAATCGAATGGAAATTTTGTGGTTTTTTTAGTTATTCGAGCTAAAACTAACAGCTTTCGAAATTATGCAATTCTAAAAGACTCCTAAAGCTGACCAAAAGTGGCCTTTAAAACAACACCACATAAAACATAGGGTAACATTCTTTTGCAATAAACCTCATACTTTAATACTAGGACTACTAATCAGGTTCCAATAAGGACAAATGTGTGCATAACCAATTATAGTGATGTGACAATACATATTCAACCGTTCGGGAAATTTCTTACTTGTTTTTGTTCTATCTTCTATATGCCATACATACAGATTTAATGAAAAATTCTTAAAACATTAGACAAAAATTTTAATTTATGGATCCCCATATTATTTTGAAAAAATGAATCCAATAGTTTCAAACAAAAAAGTCCCATGATTTGCAAAAGCTTTAAGAAAATTCTATTCATCTTTACTAAGAAGTTACACATTAATTTAGTTACATTTATTAGTTTTAGTTTTATTGTAATCACACTTAATGTGGACAGGTTTTTATGTTTGACAAAGACAGAAAAGAAGAGTAAGAACTATATGTATTGTAACGGTGCTCGGGTAATGATAATAATATTCCCTAACAGCTTCCACCAAGAGAAAAATGAGTAGGAGGATTTACCATACAACCCTTTATGCTAAACTCATTTATCTCAAACCTTTCCTTTCCAATGAATTATTATTCCCAATTTTATACTGAAGAATGCAACCTGAAAATAATGAAATAATTTACTCATACCATAGTTAGAGAATTGAATGAAGTGTTGAAGAGGTATGTCCACAGTCCGAGAACACTTGGAAGTAATTGGTGAAGTCGAAGTGGGTGGAAATTCAATAATGATTCCAATGCACAGATTCACTCAAACAATTTATTTATAAATTCCCCACTTTGAGATTTAATTTACTATAACACAATTTATGTAATTATTAATGTAGAAGGATTAAGTCAGAAATAATTTAAGGATTTCTAATATTGTATTATAAGAAAGTGCCTTCCACAATATGGCTGACATTTATCTCTAGGACTTAATTATATTTTCACTAGACAAGAGAACACGACGAAGGTTACCAACGGAATGGTTGGTAGATATTTTACCTGTAATTTCCTAGCTACCTGTACCTAATTGGACATTTCTTCTCCAATTTACCCTAAGGCCTATTCACCTGTCCTCTACTCTTCTTCCATATCTCTTGGTGATTCCCATGCCTCTTCACAGTGACCTCCCCCGAGACCACCCCCTTTGGACACCCCCCCCCACCGCTGGTGACTTGTATTGCGGAAATTTAGTTGTATTCGGGCGTGTCATCTTTCCTTTGGCTGCTGCTTTCTTCAACCATCGCTCCTTCTTCTTCTGTCGTTGGCAATGAAAAAACTCAGGATGGGTTGACCGGAACTCTTCACGACGCTTCTTAATTTGAGCTTTGATCTCATCAGATTTAATATCTTTGCTCTCATATGGACAAATCCTGACGTTGCAGGCCGATTGATAACAAATGTAACACACTTTATCAACCGGAAGTTGTGGAGCATGTAACTCTAGACGTTCATCTCCAATATCCATTGCATTACTTTGAACTCCTTCACCTGAGGCCAGTGGGCCGTACGCAACACAACCACTATCTGGAGTACTCAGTGAAGAATTTTGGACCTCAACTAGTTCATCTTCGACATCCATCATCTCCACATCGTGACTACTTACTGGAATAATTGTACTTGATAATGGGACATCTTTCTTGACACTTTGACTGGCAATAGTTGAAGATGGAATACTCTTATGGCCATCAAAGATTCCTTGTTTCGCCTTGATTAACAAGACTTCTAAATCATGTTTGAATTGAATAGGAACTCGAATGCGATGGAGTCTCAACAATTCTGAACTGATTAATCATACGTCCAATGTCATAATCTGATACTAAGTAACGAGGTTGGACCATCATCTTCCTCGCACAAGCATCTTTCCAATGATAAATTCATTTGAATAGTTTCATCGAATCGCTTTCATAATGTATGAGATATTGTTGAATATAAGCGTCAGCTTGAAGCTTAGCATTTACCTCAATCACTTTGGTGCAGATTTTGTTACACTTTTGGACAATCTTGTCTAACATTTTAAGTGTTAATTTGTTATTCATACTAGCCCACGTGCGAATTAACATGTGAGTGTCACATCGAGCATACAAGATTTGTTCTTCATCCAACGGTCTATTACTCCATTCACTCAATTGGGACTCTTTGTTAACTTCAAAACTTTTCAAATAATGTTCAACACAATCCTTGAATCCAACATTTGCTCGGCCAGTAAGTTCCCAGTGCACTATTTGGGTGTCAATCATTGCTTGCATGAA
>JAQFYJ010000151.1:0-18510 GCA_034694685.1 Isotoma anglicana | reverse complement strand
GTAATAATCTTATGCGAAATAGCAAACAGTGCAGACTAGAAAATTATTTCATATTTATTTAACGCATAAATGATTTTTGTAAAACCAACAGAAAGAAACTCTTCATGTTTTTATAGCAGAGTTGAGTTTTTTTTTAAACTTTTTGACATGTGTTTAAGACATGACAAACGGTTATGGAGAAAAGGGTTATTAGACATCTAGGACGCCTCTGGTTTATTAAGTTTCACCCCATTTCTCACCGTACTATCGGACTGCTCGATGTGAAATCAAATTACCATGTGTCTTCAAAGCCTTTTACAAAGTTAACCCATAGCTAAAATATACAATTAAAAACGGCTATTATTTAATAATTTGTAAAATATAGTTTACCCAGGTTAAGTTAATGGGGAACTCGGTTACAAAAAAGTTCGATTAAATTTAATTTTTTATAGTCAAACAAAGAACATCCAATTTACTGAGAATAATAAGAATCCACTCATAATTTGGAAAAACATACTAAATTTAGTGAATTATCAGTCTACATCACAAACGAATCATCAAAAATCCAAAGTGGATTATGTGATGTATTTTTCAACAAATGTTTTTGATAAACCTAGAAGTCTGCCTCTTTCCTGTGTTGTACTCTCGGCATTTGTTTAGCTGGTAAATGGTCATCATTTTTTAACTCGTGATTGAAGCTTTAGTTAACGTTGTAATCCTTACAAAATAAAAATATGCGTCAGTCAGTAATCAGTAATTTTACAGTTTGTTTAGATATAGTTTTAAAATTTATTTTATTCTCCTGACTTTCCGTAATGGCCTTTTCTACAAAAAGTGAGTGTTCTGCATTACTATTTGCTTTATCGTCAGAAGAAGGTTCACTTGTAGCATTAAAATATCATTTGAAATGTTTTATAAAAACATTTTTACTAGAAGTTTTACTGGTTCAGAGAAGAAGAATGGCAGGGTTGTAGATAAAATATAAGAAAGCCGGAGATAAAAATTCCATACTTACTCATTTTGTTGACCGATGATGAACCTCATTTGATTGGGAATTCATAATATGCACTCGGATTTTTTCCCACATAATTTATTAAGAAGCGGAGCTTCTTTATTATTAAGAAGCAGAGCTTCTTTATGGTTTTCACTGCGTCCATCTGTTTGTCCGTCCGTCTCCCACTTTATTCGAGAACGGTCTGACCTATCGGGATGAAACTTGGTACACATGTTTTAGACCTTAAGGACTTGTCTAAGTTCAAAGATTCAAAGACTGTAGGACTGCCCTCAAGGTCACAATAAAAAGGTCAAATTTTCAACCCAATGTTAAAGATAGGGAATTGTTTATCCTCAACCACTGTTTACTTTAGATGACCTATAGGAACTCCAAAAAAAGGGACCCAAGGGGGGCCAACCTCAAGGCGCACCCCCTAAAATTTTTAAACATAGGCAAATGGGGTATCCCCGAAAAGCTTAAAATTTGTGTGAAACAAAGACAAGAATAACATTTTAAAATATTACACCATTAGCGCGAAAATTCAAATTTAAGCATTTAATTTTATTGTATAGGCTTATTACTATGGAATTCGGTATCCATGGTCTATGTGTCATACAAAATCGATTAAGATTTAAAAAATCACGGTTTTGGCGCAAAAATTTCAATTTTTGATTTTTTCTAAAATGATTTAAATGGATACATGATTGGGTAAAACGATAAAAATTCGATTCAAACGAAACAAATTCAATTTAAACGATACAAAATCGTTTCCATTCGTTCTTGATGACTCTAAATGTTTTGCTCCGCTTCTTTTTTACACTTATGTTTATAATGTTTGATTTAAATTTAACATGGCCAATGTTTAATATTTTTCGGAATCGTAATTCATTGATTTTAACAGCGATTATCTGTATTTTTAAAGGAATAAACAGTTCTTCGTTAAAAATACTTTCCAAAAGTAACACAGAATAACCCAGATACCAAACAAAATCATACAAATGCTTTAATAAAACAGATTAAAAGCTAATTTTTGGCTCGCGTGTAAGGTGGAAGTTTAGCTCAAAAATTGCGTTTAATGACTTCAAATTTTTTTTCCTATTAAGCCCATTTGGATTAAATATATATCAAATACGTTACTTTCCATTTTCGCCATTTTTCAACTTCCTAGTGGTTTAACCATTTTACACAGTGGTTTTAACCACTTTCCCTACTTCACAATTGTTCTTACTGTATTTCTTAGTAGAATAGGGATAACAAACTCCCAGTCGAAAAAGACATCCATAATTCTGAGTGTTGAAATGATTGGTTATTTCTGTACTTATCCATGTAAATAAAATTATATGATTTTTTAACAATTCTATTGTATCGTAGTTATTTCTGGTGTTGACATACCCTTTACACAATTTACGCTTATGAATCTGCGTGTACATTTAATTTTTGAAATTTACCGCATTGTCAACTGAAATACGTGAAACAAGTCATTCCTCGTTTAAATACAATGCATGCTAACATCCAAAAGTAACATTTCTGATTTTAATTCTACACGAGAACTATATTAATTAAAATTTTAAAAGTAATTCAATACATCATCATTCCTGTAAGTAGTAGTCTAAATTTTAAAGATGCTCTAGCTTTGCTGCGTTTTTTTTGTCTGTACTTAAAATAAGGTTTCTGTTGAATGAGTAGGTGATACTGTCCTCTGGAGTACTGAAAAACTCATCAATTCATTACTTTTAAGCCAAACCATATTAACCTTAGAATATAGCGCAAAAAGAAACAATTTGTAAATAGTTTAATTAATATTAAATGTTAATATTATTTCAGTTGTTTTCTCAGCCCTATTAACTGTGTCCTGCTAACACTGCTTGTCTGTTATGGTATTACGGGGCTGGAAGTGTTGGAAATTCGTTAGCATCAAGACTCATTTTCATCCACTTCTTTTGGTAAGTTCTTAATTCCTTTCAATACGTCAGAGCGATTCTAGGACAATTCATCCCCCACAATTCATCCCCGGACATTTCATCCCTTACACAACTCAACCCCTACAAATCTCATCCGCGGACACTTCATCCACTACACAATTCAACCCCCACAATTTATCCCAAAAAAATCTTCTAATAGCATATAAGACCTATTCCTTTCCAAACCAAGTACAAATAAATAAATGTTTAACCTCAGCAGCCTTAATGCTCTGAAATCTTTAATGGACACACTAGCCCCTACTATAATTATTTTAAGCTAACATTTAAGCTATTCCTTGCATATTTTTTGCTTGGAGTTCAATATAACTTGGGGATGAGTTGTATAGGGGATGAGTTGTGGGGGATGAAATGTGTAGGGGATGAAATGTGTAGGGTATGAGTTGTGTAGGGGATGAATTGTGTGGGGATGAATTCTGGGGGATGAGTTGTCCTGTTACCCGTCTGAGCTACTGTTCAAAAAAAGCATAGACAATTTTTTCAAAACAACCGTCCCCTTTGGATGCCTACGAAAAAAATGCCTAACGAAAAATCAGCCTACGACAAATATGGTTTCTAAATCACAAATCCGCTCTACTTTAGAATAAAAACCAAAATAAAAAGTTTACAAACAAATTTATTTTTATTTCAGATAGTTTTTCTGTTGAACACGATGAAGTAAACAACCCAGATTCACCTCTAACAACAATTGCAAATCTCCCCAACCTTATCAACATTGCTGCAGCATTCCTTGTAAAGAATATGTTTTTGTTGTTTTTGCTCTTTATTGTAAGGTATAGTTTTAATTTAGTTTAGGAAAGTGAATGGTAATGTGTTTATGTAAATAATTGACATTTTTTTAGAGTAACGAAATACTTGAGCGTGTTAATGCATCGGTGTTTGGCTACATTTAAATGCAAGAATTTTTTCTAACAAAACTATTTCATTCTCCGTAGTTTACAAACAAAACTATTTCAAAATATATATTTTGCCAGATATAAAATTGGAATGAAAACTGATTTCGGTACAAAAGCATAAATGGGAAGATTGATGAATCTTTCGAATGTTGCTGCATTACTTAAAAGTCACCACTTATAAATAAATAAGCTCTCTAACGCCCAAATCCTTAAGAGACATTTTAGATGCTCAATTTATAGTTTTAAGCAATAACGCAGTCCATTTTGTCAAAAATAACAAATTGAAGACAACAGAAAATGGGAACTTTCGTAAGCCCGAACTGTACACTAAATCATTTCGTAATAATAATGGTAGAAACGCTTTTTTTGGCATCGATTTTATATGCGCATAAAAGTATTTAAAAACTAGCAAACTATGCAACAAAATATAGAAATAGACAAACAAAATATTTCAATAGGCGCCTAAATCATTACAAAACGGATCAGTTAACTTTAAAATATGCACTTATATGTTTCAAATAGCATATTATTAGCTCTGCAGTTTCCAGATATTGTTTGTTGCCGATATTGGTGGAGGAAATATTTTTACAACGACATTCAGAAAATCAAGATACACAAATTAATAACGGGACATCCGATCATCTTAATTCGGTTAGATCAGGTTGTGTACAGAGATGGGACAAATCTGTCTGAAAGATTGGTGAAAGAACGGAATGAAGCGATTTTTATATTTTTATTCTAAGAACGGAAAGATTGAAGATTAAATTGTTGCGCCAAAGAAAATTTGAAGAAAGATTGTTTGGCAATTTTCAATAACCGAGTAAGATTGGAAAAGATTGCTGGATAATTTTTAAGAATGATACAAACTCCGAGAAAGATTCAGAAAGATTGCTGGATAATTTTTAAAAATTACACAAACCCCGAGAAAGATTGGGAACGATTAATGAATGTTTATTCTACCGAATGATAAATTCATCTTTCTTTCAGCTACCTTAAGTTAGAAAAAATAGTTGAATTTTGCATTTAAATGATTCATTAAACTTTTGAATTTGCTTTACTTTCTCTTCTTTAAATTAATGAGCAAATTCAATATATTCTGACCTATTTAGGAAGATGCGTCTAAATTTCAGCACATTTACTGATTTACTATAATTTTGGTTCGAGTACTGTTCACTTTAATCATAAATTAGAAAACAAATAAAAATTTAAAATAGGTTAGAATTTGTACTAAACGATTTGAAATTTTAATAGGGAACTCTGCTACTTTAAAATCTTCAGTTGTTCATTGTTTTAAAATCCGAAATCAATATCCGAATTTTGTAAGACCCTTTTGACAATAGGGGTCTAATTTTCTCCCGGTCAGTTGATACCCTTAGGGTAATGTCGTCATCCCATAGTTTGGGATAAAGGAAATTGTTTATTGTTCCATTTATACTGCTTTTTATAGTAGGGATTATCTCCAATTACGAATAAGATTCTCATCAAAAAATATTTTGATATGTTGACAATTTTCCTTGTCTTACAATGATTGAAAATGTAAAGTTGAATTTTAAGATTTCTTTCATTGTGTAAATATAATGAGTCAGTTGGCCCTATTCGTTTGGTACAGTTTAAAATCAGCCAATCCTTTTTGTAATTTGTATCAACCGTGGTTACAGAAAGTATGGATCATACGAATGGATGTTTGGATATTCACTTTCCTTGGATGGTAAAATGTTTCTAATGGGAATTAAGTCACTATTCTAACCAACGTAAATTAGGACGGGGTGGCTTTTTATCTTCTGTCATGTACTTTCATTGTCGCAATAAAGATTAATAAATCAGGGGATCAATCTGGTTTAATTATCTTTTTGCATTGTCTTATGAAATCAAGATTTGAAGTAGTAATTCTATAAAATTAACTTTCAAGATATTTTTACCATAAACCAATGGACTTCACATCTGTGAGCATTCATGAGAGTTCAGAAATAAAATTGTGAAATCTAACTTAACATTACATAGGCAGGAAAATCCAATGTGATAAAATCTTTAATAAAATTTAAAAATTAAAATAAAGTCAAAAGGAGGTCTAAAATAAGTAATAAAATTAATCAGATTAATTTATCTACTTTTATTCCTGTGAGAAAGAGTTTGAACCTTTTGAACAATGTTGAATTGAATTGCCAATATTCATACCAATGGAATATCAAAAGTAAAGGAGTTAATACATATTGAATAATTTTGTATGATTTTAACATGGATCAAACCATAAAGGTATACGAAAATTTTATATATTATATGTAAGTCAGAAAAAACCATTTTAAGTTATGCTAATTAACCCAGATGTGGCGAGTCTTGGCTTTCGCAAGTAAAGTAATTAGTTCTTCTCTACTGGTTTAAGCTTTTCTTACTGGAACTATTCAACTTTTAAGTTCTTTTGCACTTGGGCTTGTTCGTAAATGATAAATCTACTTTGACTTTGTATAAAAACTTAAAACTTTTGAAAGGAAATTTTAATGTTTTTCTTTTCTTTTCTGAAATTTAATGCATTTTATTCTCAAAACTTTAATTAAATGGTAGTAAATACTTAATATGACTTTATTATGAGATATTGTGAGTGCTTCAAATTACCCAAAAAGTGAAATTTCTCGTTTTCAGTCAAAATGAAAAATGAAATTGATCAAATTTAATTTTAAATCTAATTTTATGTCGCAAAATTTAGTTTTCGAGAGACGCTTAGGGGGTCGCAGTGCTTCCTCGTGCTCAGTCACCTGAAATAATAAAAAAATGACACAAAACTAAGAGACATGATAGTCAAACGTTTTATTCATTTAAATGATAAAAGGCGGAAGACAGTGGACAGGTCAAATGGAAGGCCGTTCACAAACCAGAGTTTGTTATCCCTAATGAGATGGTGGAGCAGTGGAAGATCTTCTCCACCAAGGCACCTCGTCTCCACTCTGTGACTTTTCGCTCCCGGGGGGGTGTCTTCAAAGACATAGTCCTTTCCCGAGTCGGTGGAGGCCAGGGACACGTCTAAAAGTTCCACCTCTTGCAGCCTAAAGGAGCACTTTAATCTCCCAAATAAATATTCGGGGGATGTGCATCTCCCATACACCGCGAGCCAGATAGGCTGCATTTAGCAAAAAACTGTATTTTTGCGCCAATACGTCCACCATTATGGCGAAAAAGCTTCCCCAGCAGCCATAAATAATGGGATGAGTCCAAAAGAGGAACTCTTTGGGTGTAGGAAATGGACTTTGGGTAGAAATCTACCCAAAGTGATATAATAATCATATTTTTATAAAAACTTTACAAAAAAAGCAAACACATGAGTAATTTATTTTGTAACGTGTCACAAAATTGTGACATGTTACATATAATTATACTTACCGTTGTCCACTATAAAGTGTTGATGAGTTGCACATAAAGTAATATGCAATAATTATAATATGCCTCATCGATTGGACAAGCTCGAACAAAACCTGGTGAGATTTCTCGTCACTTCAAAATCGAGTGTCAAAGTGTCGCTGACGCAGAAACTTAAGGACCACTCTCCCAGCCCACTAACCACATAGTAGCACATGCTACTCACACAAAAAACGCAATTTTCAATAGTTTGTTAGATTTCTAAATTTTTTCCAATGGTAAAATGCATTGGGCAAAGTGAGTCATTTTTTGAAAATTTCGCGCACGAGAACCTGTCAATCAAATCTGCTTACGCCAAATCTCAATTTACTCCAAAAAATTTCGCACGTCTATCGGGTGAAGCGGGTTTTCAAAAACCAAAATCAGTTTTCAAAACTTTGGTTAATTTAGACAATTTAATTTTTAAGTATTCAATTCAAAGTATTACAATGGTATTGTAAAAACAGCAAATGGTTGTTGATAAATTTGGAATATGAAAAATTTGTTTGAATAAGACAAAGACGATGATGACCGCGCTGGATTACTGAAAAAACGCACACAAATAAACTCTCTTATAAAATGTTTATATCAATTAATTTTATTTCACATAAACTCTTACCTATCCGAACCGAGTGTTGCACAATGTTGCAAGAGATAATTTTCTCTTGCAACTATCTGATGCATGATGTCAGCAACTCTCGTCCAAAGCTGACCTTTCTTGATCTGTAAAGATGCAATCTCTCTCTGGGCCGATAGGGCATCCCTCGCTTGATTCTCATACACAGCGGAAGCGTCTCTTGCCCTGCTGTTCAGGCTAAAACAAACAAAACAATTATAAAATATTAAACATAATAGTATAATAGTTATGATCACATTTTAGTTTACATTATAATTATGGCTTAAAGTTTATTTCTTACCCCTCTATTTGCCTGGGTAGTCCTTGGTTGTTTTCAATGTCTCTGTCGAGAGCAACAGAAAGGCTCGCCCGGTCCTGCCGAAGGTTGAAGTTTTCATCCCGGAGCTCCACGTTCTCTTGCGTAAAATGCTCTTGCACGTTGATGGGGGAGTCATACTCCTCGTCGTTTTCTGTCGAATAAACAGGATCTGTTATGACAGTGATAAAAGTTGTACACACTTGGAAAGTTTTTGGAATAATAACTAAAGAGGCTTAAACCTACATTTTATTATAAGTAATAATAATGAGAAAAAAAGTAACAATGACTAATATGTTTAGAACGCAAATGGCGATTGTTGAAGAGGATGTCACACTTGATGGTGTGATTCTGCATACAATCAGCTTTTTGAAAACGCTCAAGAGCCTTCTCCTACCTCCACAACCCCCGTAATCGCCTTTCTACCAGCTAATAGGTCCTGCACATTGACCCCTTAATTGTGTCGTAATTTAAATGAACAACTACAAAATACAATATCTTATAAATTTAGTATCGAATGATTTATTTATTTTGCTTACCCTTAAAGGTGGGACTGTGGTAGCAGATGAAGCCGAGTCAATATTCTGAAAATAGCAATAATAGTATTAAAAAAAGAATTAATTATACAGATATTTATAAACAATTTCAAGTATGGAAAACTTGTAAAAAACCTACTGACGTAGTTTATTAAACTGGAATGAGTTTATGACAGGATGAACTGTATACATAAATGTATGTATGAAATAATGCAGCGATATATATCCGGAATAATCCTGCAAAATTCTTCAACGTGCCTACTTGGCGTAAAGACAAATGCACGAAGGAGTGTATGAATATGGTTACCGTTTCTCAATCTCTAAAAAGTCTTGTTTCATTAGTCTGTGTATGAGTGAGAAAAGAAAGGAAATAAAATAAAAAAAGAATAGAAAAAACATTACGAAAGATTTGTCACATACCAATCCCGAAATCCAAATGAAAAGGTTACCCCTTTCATAAGAGCGAAACACCGATGAGCTGCAAAAATCCTGTCCAGAAAGGCTGTTGGGTTCTTTGAGCGGATGATTCAACTGGGCGGCATAAATATGGTCCTTAAAGTTGTTCCGAAGGATTGAGTTGTGATTCCGTGGTCCTTTTTATCAGAATCAGTCTCCAGTTGTAATAAGGAGAAGTCCCTGGCTCTTATCGGGGTTAAGTAGGATTAGGGCGTTGTCAGGTAGGGAATGCCCCGAATAATATGTAAATGATTCGCTAAATACTTAAGGGTTTAAATAATAAACTAAGCTTTGAATTCGCTTAAATACTCGGCAGATTTCTGTATTTATATATTAGTCCAGCTTGACGATTGACCGAACTAGTTGTTAATGTCTTTTGTACACAGCCTTTCTCGCTTATTACTCGAAATGGCCAAGACTGTTGCCTTTGTCACCGTATTTATCGGTGTTATCTTCGTAACTCTTACTTGCCGGGCGTCCACTGACGGCCCTCAAGTAGCAACACAATGGTCCCGGATTCCGGAAACGGATCTGGGCTATTGCACGTACTGCACAAGTAACAACAGCGTGTTTGTGTACTACCCAACCCGGACGTTCGGGGTATATACAGCAGATTGCCTGAACCAGGTCTCCCTGGAGGTAATCAGGTGGATCCCCCTGATATACCACTACGCCCGGAGTCCGGCCGACTGTCTCTTGGACTATGTTCCAAGACTGTACACCGAGGCCAACTTCGACCCCTTCAACCGTGGTAAGTAAGGATTATGATTTATTATTATACAAAAATCTGACAATTAGACCGATATAAAAGCATTAAAAAAAGAATTGCACCGCTCAATATACGTACCAATTCAAGACAATTCTCATCGCGTTCCTTGCCTTTTTAACTCTGAATTACTCACTTATTATAATACACAACGCATTTACGCCATAACACGCACGAAATATTGTATCACTTTTCACATGACTTACAACAATTTTCAACTTCATTTCTCATTCCATCACCGTTCACTCTTTATAATTTCTGTATTATGATAAAATTTTAGAATTTAGGGTATATGTATATTTTTTTGTTGTTTTAAACCCATGCAATGGGATCATAATTGATTAAAATAAATGAGGAACTAAAACTAACCCTTACTTTTAATGCGGATGCGGGTAACTAAGCTGAAGGCTTATTTACCTCAAGCAGATGGGCCTCGAAAGACGCATTGCTCATTTGTGGCAAGGAAGAAACCTTGCCTGTCAATTACGACGAGAAATGCATCTACGCGTCTTCTCACACAAAAAATATTAAAATTTAATAATAGTAGTAATAATTAAAAAAAATTAAAACAAATGGAACAATTAACTGAACAAAAGGTCCATTTAATTTGGCCAGTCTTTTTACGACTTCTTGGAATATGGCCCCCGTAGGGACGTTCCATGGCCATATCACCTTAAATAATAAAACAAAAAAATAATATGGTATATTAATATCTTTATAAGTCTACATTAAAATACTAATAATAATTCACCGAAGAACTAGGTAGCAAGTTACGGAGCACTAAAGTCACACACTGTCGATGCGGCCATGTTAGATGGTTTATTTTAAGTGATGTGGAGCACTCCATGTTGGAAATATAGGAGTGCGTTCCATGTTAGAGATATTTACACACAGCACCTCATCGCAGAGCCTACATCACAACGCGTACGTCGCAGCGCCTCTCGTTCATGATTGGTCCTTCTATCTCATCGGTAACAATCTCCTACTTCCTTCCTACCTATCCTGCAGTCATACGCTAACGTTCTAGATATACTACTTAACGTCTAAGAAAGAAAAACTCCCTGGGAGTGTAAATCGAAAACTAACCAAAACTACGGAAAATACTAACGTTATTGAACTTAGCGAAAATTATAAAGTGCCCCGTGAAGAGCCTAAGAGTAGCATGATTAAATCTAAGCTAAGTCTAAGTCTACGTCTAAGTCTAAGTCTAAGTCTAAGTCGTCAGGCAGTCCTTAGGGTGGCAACTTAAGGTCGCTTTCCTCCTTTCCTATTTCTTCTCTTTCTCCTGACGACCGCTTCGGGGAGGGTTGTCGTCGATCTCCCCTGACTTGGCCCTGTCACTGGCGCGCAAGGCGCGCTAGGAACAAGGGGAAACCTAAAGGCCAGTTGGAGCTGCCTGGTCTCCTCGTATTGTGCTAATTGACTGGCCCTAACAGGACAAGGAGGCCCATTTGGGTAACGATATTCGTGCAGCTGGGTCGCAAAGAGGGGGTACTCATCGATCATTTCATGATCGATGGTAGCCTCTAGAGCGCCCATGAGCCACAATTTTAAAAGCTCTTCACGATGATGGAATTCCTTAAGGATTTCGCCATCGTAAGGAGACAGAAGAAACCTGAGCCAGATTTCCTCCTTGGAATATCGGTAGGCGACCTTTCCATTTTTATCCAGCTCGTCCTTGAATCGGGCTGCCCATTTTACTCTGAAGGCGTCATACAACGTCTTCATAAGCGGGTGAAAATCGAGCAACCCGACAGTACAGGGCAGGTAAGCCAAGGACTCGAAGACCGACGGCTGTAGACAGATCAAAGTAATAGGACCCATAATCTCCCTCAACCGGGGCAAGTCCGTTACCAGCACGGTCTCCACTCGATAAGTGGGATCCAATCTTTCAGCTACATACGTGTAGCAAATATGGGCGCACATGCGTTGTTGCGTCCCATCGTACCCGAAGGAAATTATACCCACTGCCCCCTGGGTCAGGTCACAAGGCTCCGGCAAGCGTCTCACCGGGCCCTTAAACCATTTCGCCACTACAACGAACAGGTTCGGCGCCCCTACTCCGACTGGCTGGTCTCTATTCAATGCTTCCCTCAGTCTGTCCAAGTGGAGGCTGATGAGTCTCTGGTTCAAGTTTGCCTTGAAATAGAGAACACGGGCCCCCACAAAGTCCCGACCAGCGTCCAGGCGCTCTTTGTCCTGCCTATAAGAGGCAAAAGAATTACATTGAAAGTGATAACTTTCAATGTCTTCTTTGGAAACGTTTTCCCAAGGAGCTCTCCAGCTCCTTACCCCTGGCATGATCAGTTCGAGTCTGTAGGTAGGTATAGGTAGGCAGAGAGGTTTGAAGGGCCCGTTGACACTCTTCGATCCTTGCTCTTTAACTCTCGACGGGAGTCGTAAAGCAGTATGCCGGGGGGTACAATCCTTGGAGCTGCCGGGCCGGTTGAACATGATCTCGCTGTGCTGGATCCGCTTCTACTGGCTCCGTCTCATGGTTTTACACTATTTCTCAGGTTTTTCCAAAACCAGCATATACGTTATGCTTCAACACCTATAGCAACATTCGTTGCGAGGGGTTTGAGAAATTTCGAAAGGTAACCAAAAATAAAAAAAAAATTCAAAAAATTCAAAAAAACTTATAACTGCGCGGCAATCCACGGATCAGGTACGTAACCCGTCTATGGTCCGGCATACGCTTATCTAACCGATGCAACAACTGCATCTTAGAATAATAGTAATCATTGCCATTCCGAGATCCCACGAGAGTGAGGTCGTTGACTTTACGTTCAATGGACTCATAGCTCTCCTGAGATTTGAAGGCTGTGATTAAAATTTTCTTGGCCTTTTCCCAAGTCATATGACGAGAGAGGAGATACTCTCTGAACGTCATTTTTCTCGGAGTGGCCTTCTCCATGACAGCCTGTTTGAATGCTGATTTGGCAGAGTAAATCAGATGTAAATATAGATTACTCACTGCTATTTCAGGAGACCATCCGTTATTCTGGGCTACCGCCTCGAATGTATCCAACCATTCAAGGACACTTCCTTCCCCTCCATAATTCTTCAAAGGGATGGAAGGAGCCATAACTACTACTGTAGCGCCGGAAGGAGGAGCGAACGGCATTGACTGACGAGTGCGCTTGGACTTAGTCCCCTTAGCGCTCATCTCATCGTCGCTCGTAACCCCTTCTTTGTCTCCTCTCCTATCTCTACGACCTCTGGCCTGGTCATCCTTACCACCCTTCTCCTGATCGTCTCCGCGACCGTCATCCTCTCGGTCCCTTTTGGGTACCCCCAGCTCCGTTCATCTCTGTGCTATGCAAAGAGAAGTCGATTAGGTTGGTAGCTCCCTGTGAACGAGAATGGGAGTCTGTAGGTAGAGCCGGCACGGTGCGCTCACGCCTGCTTGTTTGACCAGTAGGATCTACTCCGGCTCCTCTAAGTCTTAGATCCTCGGCAGCGTCGGAGTCACTATCAGACGAATCTGTAGAAGATAAGACACTACTACTGGAGGAATGGCTGCTACTACTGGAGGAAAAGTCTCCACGGACTCTATTATTTATTCGGTGGCTAGACCGACTTCTAAAGCTATTACTAGAACTGCTGGCGTTAACAGGAGCCTCACTACTGTGATTCTCCTCTTCTTCCCCACTATCACTAGCTATTTTATCACTTACGCTATGTCTACTACTACTACTATCACTATCACTATTACTATTACTGGAACTGCTACTAGGATCAGAGGGATCTCTTCTCGCAAGGAGCTGCCCTCCTAGACTTTGGAGTCTATTTAGAGGAACTATTCCAACTGCTGGAAGAGCGCCTTCTTGATGTAAGGATGCTCTCTTATAGAAGTCAAGAGATTGACGCTCTAAGTCGACCCTAAAGGCCCTATCGGCGGCCGTGAGTAAGGCTCGCTGGCTCTCAACTAAACTGAGGTTAATAGCGTGATTTTCGCTATCGTTTACCTCTCTTTGAGCCTTGCGAAGCTCCTTCTCGTAAGCTGCTAAGTCAGCCGCTGCTCGCTCGTGGATCTGGTCGAGGTCCAAGGCCGGGTTGACAAGATGAGAGAACGGAAAAGCTCCCGCTCCTACAGCGCCGCCCTCCGAATGTCTATCTAAGGCTTCCTCCTCTTCTTTACGCTGCCTATCTATCCGGATCCTTGCTCTTCAGGCGTACTCAATCTGATCCTCTCGTCGTTGATCTGCAATACGTTGTCGTTCTCTTCTATCCTCGTCCTCTCTAGCTGCTCGTTGACGTAAGGCGAGATCCTGGTCACGTCGAGCTAAGTCCAATAACAGCTCTGCGTGCGAAGATCGTCCGTCAGGTTGTAAGTACGGAGATCGGTGTTCAGATGCACTGGCACCAGGAACGCTGTGGGCCTCCGCTCCAAGGGTATCTGCCCTCAGCTGGTCGTAGCTCTCCTCGAGTTTTTTCAGGCCTATCGACAATAAGTCGGAGGCTGCTTGCGCGTCAGCAAAGTAGGCAGAAGCTGACGTATCTCGGAGTGGAGATGGAGTGTTATGGAAAGTACCAAGATTGGATGGTGATACTTTCGATAAGAAGGGAGAAGGAATAGAAGATTCGGAGTGGACCGAGGTGAGTACAGGGTACAAGTTCTCTCCTCTCTCGGAGGTGGAGATCTCGTTACCTTCACCTGTGATGGTCGTACTAGCTGCTCCTTGTTCCTCAGACCCAACTACTTCTGAGGTGGTGGAGGTGATAGGAGGATCAACTTGGAGGTCTGTTCCGTCTGGAGCCTCGCTGCTCGCAGAACTAGGCAGAGGAGCCGATGGAACTATCCCTGCTGCCTGTAGTGAATTTGGCAACTGGGCTTGAGTTCCGGTAGCTGAGACTTCTAAGGATGTGAAGGTCGCAAGAAACCGGTCGTAGGTCTCCAACTCCTTCCTTTGAGCCTCGGTTAACTCAACTGGCTCGTAGGTCGGAGGAATGGGAGACTGATGCGCACCAGCAGGGGCGTCTGGAGCCGTCTGCCCGTCGTCGGATCCGCTGCTGCCTCCTTCCGGAACCCTGTAAAGGAGTGAATCCTTTGCTGGAAGAAAAGGAGCAGTTGCTAAAGAGCTCGTTCCTACTGTAGATGGCAGAGACGGAGGAAGACTGACACCTGGTGATCCCGGAGGAGAACGTGAAAGTCTGGAACTGCGTCGGAACGGATCACCGACTGTGTCGAAGTGGGTGGGAGGAAATGTTGGGACACCCCCTAACCCTGATATTCCCACTCCGAATAAGTCCGGTGCTGAAGATCTGCGAGGAGGAGTATTTGTTGGCCCTCCGGCTGGCAAAGATCGTCGGTCCGACCCTTGAACTACGGGAGTTCCAAAGTAACGCGGGAGAGATCCCGTCCGATGAATTGGCGAGGGAAGGGACCCTTGGACCCCAAGACTCGGGATTTGATACCCGGCAGATGTCTGCTGAGGCTGGTCGCTGGTCGCAGCGATAGCTGGTAGGAGTCCCTGCCTGCGTTGACGGGCCAACTCACGTTCGTTAAGGCTCGGATGCGGAGTCACAGTGCCTTCCGACCTTAACTTCGGGAACTTACCTCTTTGGTCTCGACCTCTACCCTGTTGCTTACCTATGTCAGGTCTCTCACGATCCGAGCCTGACATCTATCTCATACACTAACTTATAAATATTAAATCTTATGTATCTTACTTAACGTATTCTGAAACTTATCTTACTTATCTTTATTAGTAATAGCTAAAGTCACTTTAATACTAGTTAACGCACTTAATCTAATACGAAATTAATATACTTATTAGATCTATTAAATAATTCAGGCTCTCGACAAATTAAATAGTCCTTCTTGACTATAATTGTGTGAGCTAGTGACCAAGTACCATAAAAGGCCTATCTTAGTCACAGAATCGCAATAACCACTCACACCTAGCATCGCAATAACCATCTCCGTGGTTAGGTCCAAATCAGGCTGATCAACACCTGGATGGTTCCTACTGCTGGAGGCAAGAACACCGGGAGTAGCGTCGCTACACCACACTGACAAGAGAACTCAACACTACTAAACCTAAACTCACGAGAGTTCAAGTTGCCCCAAGTCACGTCCCAGAATTTTTCCAAGTCCGAAGGACCAAGAAAACATCGGCGTGGACTTACGTGCGACCTGACCTTTTTATAAATTTTTTCTAGGCTTCGCTTCGTTTAATCGAGAATTTACCTCGCTTACGCCTTTTCGAGCCGAAGAAACAATAAGTCGAATGTAATTAAGTAATAATTATTTATTGTTTTATATAATTTCGTGGGTAAAGTAGTAGACTACCCTACTTCTCACGCTAATTAACTAATCGCTAACTAAATCACTAACTTACACTTACTTAACTTATTAACTTTCTAAACCTTATGTCTCTCTAGGGTCAATTTACCCCAAGTCGTATTCACAAAATTTTCTAAGTCCGACGGACCAGGAAAATTTTGGCGTGGACTTGCGAGCGAAAAAGACCTTTCTAAAATTTCTTAGGCTTAAAGGAAGGGCAATCGTCGTTATTAATATTATTAACTAATATAAGCCTTAAATTAATTAGTAATGATAGCTAATGTAAACTAAACCTAAGTAAGAAGAGGAGAGGTTATTTCCTTCCCCAATTTGTATCTAAGGATGTTGGGCGACTTGCTATTTCTTTCTAGCAATCAATTCGCCCCACAGCCTGCTACTCGAAATTTTCTAAGTCCTTCGGACTTAGAAAAAAATCGGCGTGGACTTGCGTCGCCAAGACCACTTTTGAGAATTTGTCTAGGCTAGGAGCAATTTGCTCGGATAAACTTCCTAATTCAAACAAAATTTATATTTGTAACATCTTAATTTTAATTCGATTTAAAATATTTCAGTTAACTATTCATTACTTAATTTATTGAATAAAATTAATAATCGTAATTCCCAATTATAATTCCACTTGGAATAAATATGAATTTTTAATTGGGTTTAGAATATAATTTTAAGCAATCGTACACTAAAATAGAAGGCTATACGACGGGGTCAAATTGCCCCCGACCAACTACCCGAATTTTTCTAAGTCTTACAGATTTAGAAAAATTTGGCGTGGACTTGCGTCGCCCTTTCACTTATAGTAAATTTGTAACTGTAATTTAACCCAGTTAGGTCTATATAATAAAAGTCCTAATTGTTCCCAAGATAATATAAGTGAATAGTCTGTTAAATCTAAAAAATACAATTAATCACTATTTTACCCCGAAGTTTGTATAAAAGCCCCGAATTTTTTTTAAGATATAATTGAATTAAGAAAGGCTAAAGAATTATGCCCCCGTATGCATATGAAAAGAAATCCAAAAAAATGCGTTTTACTTCCCAAAATGGGAAGGAGTCGTGGTTTTTGTAAAATTTCCCAATTGACAAAAAAAACAATTTTTTGTACGGTACCTTCAAATAAAGAAAACCTAGGGTAGTCCGTAAGTTTGTATCCGCCAATTGTAGAAGAATCCGGATTGCGCTCCCCCCCTTAAGAGAAACGACGTACCACTCGTCGGGATGAAATAAGACACGAAAAACCGAATTAATTGGCACTGTCCTGAGCCCCCATAAAATGGAAAACGTTCTTTGGCTAGGAGTACGCCTTCCACTATTAAACGTATGAATCAAATCCCAATAAAACCGAAAAGACGAATAATTCCTTTTGTATTAAACCGAATTATTTTTATTCTGATTATACTTTCTTTACAAATTCCACACTGCATTCACTATTTTGATACGAAACCACGACTGGTACTCATCAACATTCATACGTATTTTTAGAGAGGCGAAACTTACCTCAAAAGGTAAGTTTTTCCTCTCTACATCACTGACTCACACGATCACAAACAACGGAATTTACCATTTGGTAACATTCCGTCTTCATTTTTGGCCAAACTCAATCCACTCAACTTGTGGGCAACTACCATACGGTAGTTTCACACGTTGAGCTTCTGGCTAGAAACTGGTTGACCTCGAAGTAACACAATAAATGAACAAATCTATGCAATGTTAGATTTGTTCATTTATTATTTATTTCGACTTCTTAATTGATATCATTGTGAGAGAATAATATTCTGAAATATTATTCTCTCACAATAAAAATGCTTTATGCTTAACTCCCCATCATCATCATCACTATGCTATTTTTCTTATTAAAATTTCAAATGAGAATCGGGAGTTTACCCGAATCTTGCACTTGTTCCTTCTTCCTTCCTCCTTGTTCCTTCTTCCTTCCTCCTTCTTCCTTCTTCCTTCTTCCTTCCTCCTAATTCCTTCTTCCTTCTTCCTTGTTCCTTCTTCCTTGTTCCTTCTTCCTTCCTCCTTGTTCCTTCTTCTTTCTTTCTTCTTCCTTCTTCCTTCCTCCTTGTTCCTTCTTGCTTCTTCCTTCCTCCTTGTTCCTTCTTCCTTCTTTCTTCTTCTTTTCTTCTTCTTCCTTCTTCCTTCTTCCTTTTTTCTTCTTCCTTCTTCTTTCTTTCTTCTTCCTTGTTCCTTCTTCTTTCTCCTTCCTTCCTCCTTGTTCCTTGTTCCTTCTTCTTTCTTTCTTCTTCCTTCTTCCTTTTTCCTTCCTCCTTCTTCCTTC
>JAQFYJ010000150.1:0-18624 GCA_034694685.1 Isotoma anglicana | reverse complement strand
AGTCACCGCAGAACAGACAGACTGAGACTTTCTCTGATTTCACCATCGCCGCAAATTACCTTAAGCGCTTTTCTGACATCGTGTATCACTTCCCTTTACTCTTCCATGCAGATAAGCTTTTATTCTCCTCTCTTTTTCCTTATGTGTCCTTAAGTGGGACTTACCGGCCTATAGGTCATTTCACACCTTGTGAAGCCTTTCTTTAACGTAATGGTTTTACACTATCTGATGTCCTAATAATTTATTTAAGGTGTGCGATTGGGATGAGATTCAAACTCATAAAATTTCTAATGCATAGCACTTATATCTAAGTGTCTTCTTTTAAATCATATTGCTGAAGCAAAAATACGTATTCTTTTTGGTGAAGAAAATGCTGCAATTTTAAAGGGTTAACCCGTTGGGTATAAAGCTATAAATAAGGAAGTAAAATGTTAATTCGACTTGGTTCCTCCCAGACTACAATTAAAAGTTAGTTTCATTTCATTCAACTTGTATTATTTTTTGTTTAATACATCCCTTTTACAGAAGGCAGCATAGAATATTAATTGGATTTTATAAGGTACAAAAAGAGTTACAAGTTACAAGACCAAGTGTATCGAGTAATGAATAGATATCAGAATTTCCACGTCTGCATTTAATTAATACAAACCTCTTGTCTTAAGCTGTTAATAAGACGAAACGATTTAATTAGGCAGTCGCGTTTTCATTTTAATATCTTGTAACTAACTACCAAGTCTAGAAGTAGAGCGATGCTTGTAAATAATGCAAAATCTTATTTCAACTTAAGATTAAGCCAAACTAGTCACTTAAAAATTACCTACTTCACCAGTAAATAATTTATAAGTTAATTACCAATGTTAGACCGTACTTCTTAAAATATGTAGAAAGGACTTTCACTACATACACTTCTATACAGCACCTTGTAGAAGTAACAGTATACAGTTTTTCTGTTGTTTTCAATTCAAAATATCTTATCAGGCGAGTTAAAGAATACCACCGGGGAAGATATTTCACCCTGAGCATATTATGAATATTATCATCATAGTAGAATAATTTAAGATTATACAAATATTTTTGGCAGACTGGCATTTTTATAACAAAATTCTTATTGCTACAGGAGGAAGTTAGCTCATCAATAGATAACAACACTGGATCTGGATGGATTAAATATAACGATATACATATCCAACATATTTTCCATGTTAAACTCACCCAAATATTATAAATGAAATTGATGAATAACAATTACGAAAGTTTATTCAACATTTGCATTTTGATAGAAAGCACGAGACTGGAGACAAGCTTAATAAGCACGATAGATACGGACAGAAATGAATAGATTCTTACGAAAGGTCTGCAGAGTGGATGCAACCGATGTCTTTTACCATTTCTCCATTTAGACGGAGAACTTGAATTTCAGAATGGGCAAAATAATGATCATAATAACGCAAAGTTGAAGTAGAGAGAGTCAGGTAATCTCCCGGAAACTGAGTCAACTAACTACTACCGTTGGGGAAAGCTTTTATATCAGGGCTTGGAAACCGTTCTCTACCTCTCGAAGTCATATTATTCAGTATTTTCATGATCCTTATGTATGGACCATGCAGTCAGCGATTTTGTACGTTTTCATGCTGAAAGTGAAAGTTGGAATAAAAAACGAGTGGAGATGTAGATTATGGATCTTCCCTCTAGTATCAGCACTTCCACCTCTGTGTGCACTAGTCCATCTCTTAAAAGGGATCAGGAGGAGAGTTTCTACTGTCGACAATTCACAGAGATGAGCACAGGTGGAATCTCTCTGGTCTTTTCTCACACTGCTACTTTCTCCAACCGGATATGCGAGAGCTAGTCAGGTCAGGCAGAGATGAGAATCACTTTCATTGCACTTTCTTAATCTTTGGCGACGACTTTGTTTTTTTAGGATTTAAATAAATAGTCCTTTGTACATAATAAAGTAAGTATTAATGATGGCCGTTGGGTCTTCCACATATGGATATGTAAGGTATAAATAGGTTTATCCTTTCTTCAATAAGACTAGGGGATTTATATTGGGATTACTTGAAATCCTTCTTTTTTGCCTTTAGTCTTTTTCTTACTTTGTTGCAATTTTGCATTTGAAACTTTTATATTTGTTTTGGAGTTTGTGAAAAGCTCAATTTAATACTGGAAATGTGGTCCATCAAATATAATATGTGTATTTTTTCTATGAGTTTTATGTTAAAAGTAAAACGTTTTATGGTTAATATTCAGGATGCACAAGTTTATATATAAAAAAAGGTAAGGAAAACATTACATCTATGGAAATGTTACCACGAAATATTCTTTTAAATTTCAGTCGCTGTTGTGTGAAGTTTTGTACAACGCAATCCGTTTAATTGCTTTGCTTTGTAAAATGTTTAAAGAAGTGTTTTTAACTTTAATTTTTTCAACACCAGTAAACACTATTAATAATCACCTGAAAATATGATTAATGGGATGCAATGAGTTAGTATCACTCTTATTACTGTAATTATGCAATGGTGAAAAGCGAGAATAGAGCTTGGTGTCAAATGGATGGTCGATACACAGTAAAAGATTTACAGCATAATTATTGTCTTTGATGACTTAAATGCTCAGTCGTGCATTACAAGCAGAATTCTTTTTTCATCTGATTTGTATTAATTATAATTGTTCTTTTGTCGATTGCCGAATTTACTTTTAGATAGTAAAAAGTTTTTTAAGCATGCAATTACGTATAGTACATTTGAGTAGTGGAAATCAGGGAAAAATTTTGTTTTGTCTCTAAAAGTAAAGTTACTACCTAACTTAATAATAGAGAAACATTACAAAATCTAAAAGCATCTTAAATTCATTTTTGTTATTGATTTTTTCGCTGCCGTAGACAGTTTTGTTAAAGTTGAAGATGAAGATTCGGTTTTAGATCAAGGCTTTAGACCAGAGTGACTAAATTTATTTTCGAGGTCCCAAAATCCTCTCAAGCAAGTACAATTGGCATTATGATGATTTCCTTTTTGAAATTGTTCAATTTACCTATTTCAATGATTACGGAATTTTTACAGAATGTTTCACAGTTTATTATTCAAAATCTGATCATCTATATTATATTTTTGTAACGATTCAACTAAATCAGTGTAACTGAATCTTATTTAAGATAATCCTTTTTAAAGGAAGAAAATATCTCACTTGATCAGATTCATTAAATTGTTTACCACACTTCAGAATTGATTAAATATGTCATTAAAGCTTGTTACAGGTACCAGGGATTACATTGCATGGATAATGTCTAGTTCTATTATACGTTACGTAAAGAGTAAGGTCTTAACACAAACTAAAGTGGAAGTACTTTCATTAAACCTTTTATGCATACCTTGGTTGGAAAATTTATGTAGAAAAGTTGAGTAAACTCAAAACAACTCGAAACAAATTTTGTACAAGAACTCAGAAGTATTTGTTATATTATTTATATGATCCAAGTTGCACTCGTACAACACTTGAGTCTGCGGTTATAAATGAAAGTGTCAGTTATCCTATATTGCTTGGGAAGAACCTTTATCTGATGATGATGTTATCCTTTACTTCTTTGTTGTCAAGAAGATGTGCATGAATATAAATTGTGTCACCTTCATATTTAGTTACAATAAAAAAAGATAGATTGTGTCAGTAACTTAATACGATGTTGCAACCATTTATTAGATCTGATAGCTTTACACATGTTTCTTTTAAAATTCAATTTGTAACAAAAATACTTTCTTTACTTTTGGAAGTTTATGTGAGTGAACAACTCATTTTCCCTCTAAACATTGACCTTTCATTGAAGATCATTAATTTTAGTCTAAATTATGACAAGATGTGGTACAAGCGTTCCTAGACTTACGATGAACAAATAGCTTTAAACTACGATCAATTTTTCAGTGATGTCTTTGTCATTGGAATTTTGGAATTTTCTTTCTCATTATCGGGTTGACAAATGACGAGTAATTCGATATCTATAATTTTGTTCCTTTATCACCTACTTCTTCATAGCTGAAAAAGCATAAGCTGCTCTTGAAAATAACCTGTGAGAAGTGAACCCACGCTTGCAAATATTTAACAAATGTCTGACGAATGGCGAAACTTTACACTTTATAATGCACACCAACTTAATTGACTTCGTTATAGTTTGGTAAAAAAATAATTGGCAGTCTTTGCATTTTCATATTTTTCGGTATGAAAGGAAACCATAAAATTTAATGGTTTTTTTATAACACTAAAACTTATTTTTACACTTAAGGTGAGTTGCGAAATTGTTAAAATACTTTCCTTTTAGAACTTTTGGTTGCCACCAATTCTCTCTCCCTGCTCTTGTGGGATAAGTAACTGTATATATGAGGTTCTGATTTAAGATTTGCTGTACACCAATTAGACGGGTTCAATTTCTTTTCTGCAGCCCACCAGTTTTTCTGGTTGGCTAAAATTCTTCAAGATTAATTATTCCTCTTTCCCATCGACTTTTTATCCTTAAATATATTTATCCCCAATTATAAGATATTTAGGTTTGCTACAAAATAAATGTAGGGTTTAAAAGCTAGGAATTTAAAAGATGTATCTGTCTAGCTAACATGAAAGGATATCATTTATACTTATCGTACTTTCTCCGAAAATGAAGAGACTTTATCAGTTAGTCATGATATTATCCCAATTATCAGAAACGATAATTTTTGTTTTTTACATTTCATTCTATCTTCTAGTATTAAATGGACAGCGAGGTTAAAAAAAGTTATCACCCAGAACATACAAAAATGAAGGGAAGTTATAAGAGGAATGAGAAGCGACTTCGCTTTTGAGCAATGAAAGTCGTTGCAGAACTGTTGGAATGATTTATTAGAAAATATGTTTACAAAATAGAGCTGGAGCCGGAAGGAGGGGAAAGTCCTGAATTTAAACAGTGGCTAGGTGTGACAGAGTCAGTGGTTTTCAACTCTATCATTTTGTACTTTGTGCCGGAGCATCATATCATCGTACATGTATGTGCATGTGCTTTTTCAACGGAAGAGAGATTGGGTGAGAGCCAGCCAAGTGTCAACGAAGATTTGTATTCCAACTGACTACATCGTAAAAGTAATGGAAACACAATTTCCCTTACCACCGTTCCTCTAAAAAGGGTACACAACCACGTACGTACCTCTGTGTCCCCAGTTATCCCCAATGTTTCTCTATTTCCAGAGTAAGATCCGTTTTTGCACTTCTTCTATCCTAGGAATATACATTACCTTTCTCCCCATATACCATATCATCAGTGTGTATTGTAATACTTATAGAGCCCATATAGTCCAAAGTGGCAGACAAGGAATGAAATGGGAACAAAAACCTAGTAATTGATTGGCCTGGATATCCACGTTGATAGGTTGGAATCTACCTTGGGAAATGTTCCTAGCACACTTGCACCACTGAACTTGATCGGTATGCAGTGTTCCTCCGTAGATAACTTCCCTTCTGAAACCTGTTATGTATTCCTAGAGTCCCAGCTCAGTCTCACAGTTGTACGTATAGCATGCTTTGTATAATATTATCTGGTCTTCGGAGATCAGAAGGAAACAGCTGATAGGCATAAATTCAGCTTTGCACTTCGTGTCAGCAGCATCAGGTGAAAGCTATTTAATCAATTTGTACCCTTATGCTGCTCCAACTTCCAACCTCGTATTTCCTTTTATGTACCAACCAGACGACTGATGAATAACTCTGTTGCTCTCCTACTACCAACTACTGCTCTAGGTCAGGACTAGGTGGATTGGATTGGATTCACTTTATCCCAAATATTGTCGAAATTGAATAAAAGAAACGGTGTCAATAATAACACGGTTTTCCTTGTCAAGATCGAGTGGCTGTCTAAATTGATGAAAGAAATTCACCACTTTGATAATAATCATTAATGATTATTGTGACAAAGCTTGAGCTAATAAAGAAAGAATGTGGAGACTTTTATTTTTCGAGTGGAGTTTGGGATTAGAATTATATTGGGAATTTCCTTGGAATAATGATAGATGAAGGTTTAGATAGATGGATGGCTGACTGTTAGGCTGTGTGGTTTTATCAGTGTCTGGAATATCCCTCTCTCTATCATTCCAGTCTGACTGCTGCAGAATAGAAAGTTTCCACCAAGGTAGGTCAGACTAGGCTCAGAGAGAGAGAGAGAGGAAAAAGAGAAAGTAAGGGAGTGATAGTCATTGAAAGTATGAGAGAGTAAAAGAGATTATGGAAGAAGTTAGGGCTGGAGAATTTCACCTGTTTTCTATTGGTTCCTTTGGATCTCCATCCCAAGCGACCGAATTTTGCGTTTGATCCAGGAAATGATGAGTAAGGGACTGGGGTCTTTGTGTAGAATCTACAACATTGCATTGCCTACCTAGACTATCTACCTTGACTACTTTGTGTGTGGTGCTTTCTCCCTTCTCTCGTTCCATTCTATCTTCAGATGGAAAAAGTAGGAAAGCGAGGACTGGGGATGGGAGGTGGGCCATGTCATGGTTATAGAGAAAGGACCGACAAGGATGTGGACGACTCTTATATTATGAGCCACATCCACAAAGCTATCATTCCTATTCCTACTGACTACTTTAGGAGTAACAGTTACAACTAGTAGTTGGTACTGAGTGGTAGTGGTGGTGGTGGTAGAGATCTTTACCTATTCACTTGGTTTACAGTCAGAGAGGAGTAACTCATTCTCTGGTCTTGTTAGCTCTTTTCTGTTGTTATAAGAAGACACACGGGAATGAGTGAGAGTTCGAGTGAGCTGAATCTTCAGTCGTCTTCTTCACCGTTGTTTTCATGGGGTGACTACATCTGCTGACCTGTCAGTTCTAGATCTCGTCCCTCGGGATAAACACCTTTTCCTGGTGTCTTCAGTCTAAGTCTTCATCAAGTGTCACTCAACCAAGACCTCGCTTTTTTCCTTCTTGTTTTACTCAACAACAAATGTTTGTCTCATTCCTTCGATTAACTTTCACCCTTGTGACTTGTTCTCTCTCTCTCTCTCGATAATCACTTCTGGTTCACAACTTCAAGGGAGTTCAGGAGGAAAATAACCTGGTAGAAATATTTGAACCGTCTGTGACATGTCTAATCAAACAGCTACTATTCCTCCTGCTTCCTACTTTCTCAATTGAGAGAGGAAAGAGAACGAAAGAGTAAGGAAGACCAGCACTCAAGCTGTCTGACAATTGTCAAGAGTTTTTGTCAACGCTCTTTGATTCTGAACTCACTTTAGCTCGTCTTCTTCTCAGTCTCACAAAGGAAAGTCAGTCTGTTATAATCGATAATGTCAGACATGAAAGTAGAATGATTCAACGTCTCCTCATCATCAATTGTGCCTCTGCCTCCCATTATATCCTGGCCTTCCATGCTATCCAATTAAAGAAACTGTCTATCTTACCAGAATTCTCATCAGCAGTTGTGGTCGTTCTACCTCATGAATCGAACATGTTACTTCTATGAATGAAACTGAAAATGTGACAGTTTCTTTTTTAGCCAAGGAGATAGACACTATAATAATATATAATAATAATAACTTATTGACTTAGACCAATACATTCTGCTTAGTCAGCTAAGATTGTAAATTTAATTGGATTGAAGAAAGGCGAGCGAATGAAGGGACGAGATATTATTGTTGACTGATAATGATTTCGCGTAATCGGTGTCAACGCTATCAGCGGCTGTTGTGTCTCATGCTTCTTTGTTTTCGTTTGGAATCAGGCTCAGCAGGAAACCCGGATGCTAAGCGACTTTATGATGATCTTCTTTCCAACTACAACAAGTTGGTTCGACCCGTCGTCAATGTCAGTGACGCCCTCACCGTCAAGATTAAACTCAAGTTGTCCCAACTTATTGACGTGGTAAGTACTTGCCATTTTTCTTGCTAAATCCTTCCCATAACTTTCATACTTAGGCATAATACTCCCAAAGAGTTGAATACCTAATAATAAATGAAGGGTGAATTAATAACTTACTCCTTTAGGATGATAATAAATGAATTCATAATTTTTAGTAGCCAAACTTAGAAGGAAAATTCAACAAGGTTTTCTCATCTGTAATAATATCTTTTGATGAATTTACATTTTTCAATTTATACTTTCTAAGTTTAGAAGTTGTTTTCTGCTTTAAGTAAACATTTCGGTTGAGAAAGAACCCCTAAAGTTATACAAACCTGGATGAATTAACCGAGCCTATTTTAGCAGCAATTATTTACTTAAAATGAAGACAAGCTAAGAGGCTGTTGGGCACGTTAAGTATGATCTATAATTTTTCGGTTCTCATAATTTTAACTAGTGTAGTGGTCGTGCCTTACCACAGAAGTCGTTGTCTATTTCCTTAATGTTTCTACATAATGTATAATTGTATAGTGCGGTGATATATAAAATAATAAGAAGGCTTTGTTCCATTATAATCATTATGGTCACTTAAGACTCTTATAGATAATTCATTTAACGATTCATAATGCTTACTGTCCTATCGTATGATAGAGTGGATCTGTTTTAGCAATAGTTACTCAAGTGGAAACTAAACTATTAACTGGGGAAAATAGTCCAGTCTGTTTTGGTAAAAAATAATTGGCGTTGGCAAGCTTTTTAGTTTTCTTATCTGCTGCATTCAAAAAACGGTTAAAAATAGCTTTAAAAAATAAAATATGAAGATTCAAACAGATTGTCAATTATTTTTTACCAAACGAAAGAGTGGAAACATGTCTTAATTGTGCATTAGTTTTAATTATGAATTTGATCCATAAGCACTTCTATAAAATGTATTAAAAATCACTTAAAATTACATAATTTTTATTAAGAAGCCATTAGAAAACTCCAAGCTATATATTAAGGTAGTTTCCACCAATCCAATTTTTCACTTAAGCTTTTGTCACCTCAGATTATTTCATAAATAAAAAAAACGGTTTAATTTGTATAAGTCAAAAGTTTGTTCACTCAGGTGAAATTACTTACTTAAAGGAGAAAGAGAACCTCTTTGTAAGTAAAATTTTAATAACAATAAAAAGAGCTTGATGAACTCTTGAAGGAACCCATTTGGCATACATTTGTACACTTTGAAAATGAAAATGTCTGAGTCGCATGAAGGAAACACATTTCAAATGTAGACATCCATTTCCTCATCTTACCATCTTCTACTCGTCATTGTCGTTACAAGAAGTTTTTCCTGCTAATGAAACCATTGTTTTGCGAATAGGTGAAATTTCTATTATATTCTCTCTCTCTCTCTCTTCTTTCCACTTACTTTCTTTCTCTTTATGCAAGACTCTTTAGCCCTTCTTATGGTCCTGTTCTCGTGCAACCATGCAAGTGTGAACCTATGCGCTTTCCACTTCAAGCCAAACAAGAATGAGTATGGTACTTTGAAATCCAGTTCGTATACTCCTTATATTATATCTTAGGGTACTCATTTTAACTATAAAGTACGATATGGTATCTTTGTGTGTGAACTACTCCATAAGATACGAATGTATCAACACAAACACCCTAAGACAAAAGTAAAAGTGCTCTTTGAGTCTCCTACCGAAATACTTCTTCCTCAATCTCTCCCTTCTTCGCACTTCCCATACACTTAACATTATCACGAAGAAAAACACTGTAACTTAAATCTGATCGTCCACTTTCATGAGACTCATTCCCTAATAATTATCAAACCATTCTTGGTATCCTTTCATACCCTTCCTATAGCTACTAATTTATCTTATGAAACAAATATGTATATTATATTAACTCTGTGTAGGAAAAGTTCATCCGAATCTTCTCAAGTTGCGTGGGATATGGAACATTCATTTTCTGTTTCTGTGGTTAGTGAGTGCCGAAATGTTTTATTGTAACACCTAGGGAGAAAAAGACAGTTAGATAGCATGTAGGAGGGAGAAAGCCAAAGGAAGAAAATTATTTTGAAGATTATTATACTCTATCCAAAAAGCAAGTTTAATAATGGCTGATTTACTAATGTAATGTATTTAGGTATATTGTGAATTGAGGTGGAATCTGAAGTAATTTAATTTAAACAATTGCGTAGAGCAGAAGAAGAAGTTCACTCGTTTGAATTAAAACTATAATCCATGGGAACAGGAAAAGGAAAAATTTATGTGCGCCGCTTACTTAGACCATGAACAATGAATGCTTTACGAAGATTTCGAATGTAGTGGAAGTAAACTCGGATGAGTGATAAAAGTTAATACTGTGAACTATGGCTAGACTAGAGAGTATATAATCATTTGGGACTCGCCATGCCTTGGGCGAGTAATCCTTGGATTTTGAATACATTCTTGTTGGATGAACAGTTGGTAGTTCACTCCTCCTGCCTTTCCATGCTCTTTCAGACCAGACCAGAGAAAGAATTCAAACCAAGAGTTTATCGATTGATGTCTTGATTTTAATGCCCATTCGGTCTCTGGATTTCATGGGAAATGGAAAGATGAGCTTTACATCACACACACACACATACACACACATTTTTCGTCAAATATACTCTCATATCAAAATCAAAAGGCTTCGGTATACAAAAGGCTTCATACATCATCAGTTTGGTATGAAATCAGCCTAGCATCATCCAGACCAGGACGAGTGGAGTGCTTTCTCTGTAAACTGACACGAAAGAAAATTATCCAAAGTATGGTATGAGAGAGTACTTTTATCCCTAGGAGTAGTTAGTAAGCAAGCAATGCAACTTTTATAGCCATGCCTGTCAGTCGAAATTGGAGTGGTAGACATCATGAAGGTTTTACTCGAAATGGACAGGTAGGGAAATCCTAACCTCAAGACCAACTCTGGTTTCGTTCCAGGTCAGAATTATATTTTGAGGCAAACTCGTTCCCATCCCTTAGTTGGCTTAACTCTAATAATGTCTTTCACTCTCGATACAATAATATAGGTGAGTTGACATCAACCTTATGTTCAATATTAAACCATAGTGTATTCAAGGAAATGACAAAAGTTGAAGTGCAAAGTAAAATACCTAGTTGTTTATATAGATAAAGACTCGGTGGGAGAAAGGCTGACATATGAAAACCTTAAAATATGACAGAGCAAGCAGCAGGGCACAAGTAGATAGATGCTAATCTCAACTCATTAATTAAGCAGGTGATGTTCAGGGGATTTGTCCATGCTTAGGGGACGACATTCAAGAAATCGTATTCTTCCACCACCACCATCGTATCTTATCTGACGGAGACAACGAGGCCAAGACCAGACCAGAAACCTATAAACTAGCCGAGTTGACAGTTAAATCAGTAGTGGATCTTACGTGGATACACTCTTGTCCTATGTACATACATACTTAATGTAATACTATAATTTCATCAAGATATTATTACCCTCATATATATATATATATATGTATATGAATATCGAGATAGAAGAGGACGATAGGGAGTAGAATGTAGCATCATCATCATCAGAATTCTGGTGCACCAGTCGATATCATGAGAGAAAGCCCATCGGCAACTTTCTCCGAGTTTAGTTAGTGGATCCACGCGTAAGCAAATATCTCCTTCAACGATCTTATTATAAGTGGTTGATGTTATCCTGTCGATGGAGGTACCGACTTTCCCTTTCAGTCCATTCACCATTTACTTGCGAGAATTTATCTCAAACCTCTCTCATTCTTGTACCATATTATGTATTATATAGATATTCATTTTATTTGAGTAATTTGAAAAATGATCCTGGTCCTTTTTATCTACACAGGGTTCACAGAATACTTACAGTATGTATTTTAGTTTGCTTTAAATTTTCTTCAAAATTTTATACAAAGCACGTCACAGAGAGAGAGAGAGAGAGTTATTGGTATACACTACCCAGACAGTACACACACGTAAGAGGAATGTTATGGCTTATGTAATAGTCACTGTTCAAATATGTATCCTTCATTTGCAACGAACCAGAAGGAAAAATTGTTTACTCTTTTCATTCTTATGGAAGACAAAGACTGTTTACAAAAGAAGAAGTACAACTCAATCTTCACTTTCTCTCTGGCACGGATGAAACGAATAAACCCTATTTAGTCCCTTATTTTGTATTTCCTATGACGAGATTTGATAGATATATTTTGAGTGTTGAGGTTCTCCACCGATTTGATCAATTTTTTACTATTTACACTTACTGCTATTTCCCACACTTTCTTTTTCTTTTTACTTTCGAAGACAAAATCTGCTCCGAGTTTTAAAGCCTTCTTTTACCTTACATATTAGTATGTTTGAGATTTTCTAAATTACTCGTTAATTAATTGGTTTTGAGAAAAATGAACTTGTTTACAGAACAAAATTCTTGGAAAAAGAATACATTTTAGAATAAATAATTGCACGTGGAGGGAATTGGGAAATGGCCTATTTTGTAAAGTTAATTATTTCTAAAAGGATTCGAGAGAAAGTTTGGGGATTTTTGCAGTATGTTGATTGGTAATGTGATTTTATATTTATTACGAATATGAATGTTCATGAAGTGAAGAAAATTTGGAATTTAAATGCTTTTTAAACTTATTACATTTGTTGAAATTATATTTCTTTCCAAAGGATTAAATGGTTTTTTAAGCCAAAAGCTAAGAAATCGCATATTAATGTGACGATTTAATTCACGGAACCAATTCAAAAAACGAAACTTTTGTAAGCTAATACGTAATATTTTTTGGCAACATTCATGGATTGGCATAAGGCCTGTGGACAATTTCCAGCTGTTTATAATTCAAAAGGCAGTTGCGTGTTATTATTATGATGTTGTATAATAGAGACTAGAGACGATGTGGAATTGAGCTGTCTAAATGTATTACTTAGATTAAACCGTTTCTACCACAAGAACTTAGGCAGTGTGGCACAAAGTGTCTAGGGTAAGCGATGTAAAGTAATTTTTCTCCTAGTTGAGCGTCCCATGTCCTCGAGTTGAAACTCCCTTATTTGCAATTCCCTGCGGTAACACCACACCACAGCACACTGTACAAAGCCTCTATCTGAATCTTTGATAAAAGATCTTCTATTCTTTTCCATTGTTAATCTTAAACTTGAATGAATGAGCGGTTGATTTTTTCGTCTACTGCATTAGTCCATGTTCTCTTTTCATCTTACAAAGTCAGAAACATCCAGACGTTTAACACATTTCCCATGTGAACCTAATACAGTATTAAAATTTTACAGATCATAAAAACTATTCATGTATGCTCTATCATTATTATCATACTTCATTAAAACTCATATGTTTAATTAATAACTCAGTTTAATCAAAAGCCACTAGCCAAATTTGTCTTACAAGCAATAAAAATAAGCCATAAAGAATATCCCCCATGAAATGTTCTTTAGTCTTTGCCATGCCACGAGGTCAAATAGTAAAGATCATGGGCAACTTTTGTGGAAAAGGTGCTAAGAAAATGTTCCTATATTCGATGTTCACTCACTCACTCTCTCTACTCAATTCCTTTACTTATCATGTTTAGAAAGAGAGAGGATTGCCTATTTTCAAACGTCAAGATAGCTCTTAACCCATTAATTATTCATGGTTGGGAGACACTGAAAATGCCTCTTGAAAGCGAGTTGATAGGAGAAAGAGTACGGTGAAAGAAACCGCTTGTTTCTTCGCAGAGAAACTGAATCTCCCATCCTTTCTCTTGTACTTTCACCAGATCAACACAGCAAAAGGTTCAGTTACTCACGAAAACGTACCTTTTTTACTATCAACGAAAGCTAAAGATGGAATGGAAAGTTTTCTTCTGTAAAAGGGACACAAAACAGAGAGATCTATAATGAAAGAACCCATACTAATACTACCCTATAACATCCATATGGAATGGAAGTTAGTAGTAGATGAACAAATGGTAAAGGTAGTAGTAGAAAGGAAGAGAGGTAAATATCTGTCATGGATAGATAAAAGTTCTCCTGGGTTTTGTTCCAACCTCCAACGAGCTCTGTCATAATGCCTTTTTTACTATCCACCCCAGAAGTATATGATTATGTCTTTCACTGCAGATGCGTCGGTCTTCTTATCCCTTTCTACTTACATGGGATACATCAAGAATGAGCCTTGCTTACTTACAAGAATCGTTCTCAGAAAGACCCATATC
The DNA here is from genome assembly GCA_034694685.1 of Isotoma anglicana. NCBI lineage: Eukaryota > Metazoa > Arthropoda > Collembola > Entomobryomorpha > Isotomidae > Isotoma > Isotoma anglicana. The sequence continues at coordinate 4,560 of JAQFYJ010000150.1, read as the reverse complement.
TTTTTATAATTAAATGCAGGTTGAGAGAAAAGAGTTCCTAACTGAGATACTATATAGGATATACACAGCTAACAAGACCAATCCAATGTTTTATTCTATTCTTATATGGTTCAGACGAGTTCCACCAGCACGTGCACTGAAAATTAGACACTCATTATCATTTTCAGTTACGGCTAATTTACTAATTCCTTTTTAAGAGATAGAGTTGAGATGGTGGCCGAGAAATTGTTACTTAATGAACATTCTTTATTCATTGCAGACCACTTATACTCAGTGGATCTTTGCACTACGATTCCCTTTGTGAAATCCTTTTATCTCATCTTTTACAGATAAAGTAGCACACTAACTAACACTAACAACTGCTCGCTTATGTGATGTGATCAATACGTCCGTAAGGAGGAAAGATCTCTAAAACAAATCAGTAAAGCTTGGTCAATTCAAATGAATCTGGGATTTTAATTAGCACTTTCCCTTCTAGAATTACGTTCCACCTAACTTTCTCCATAAATCAGATAAACCATACGAAAGACGTTTTTACAACTCTCGTCTTCCTCTCCTCCATGTGGAGTTAAATCCTTCTCTGGCCTTGTACCACATAACATATACTTCTCCCTCCGCTTGGAAATGAATCCAGTAGTAGCAGATTCCTATCTTGCGAATTTGCATCCAGCACTTCGATTTCTTGTTAATTAATTACTTCTATTCTCATTTCCATATCTGGGAGAAAAGTGTATGAATTTAGTTTTGTTGGAATGTACCTAGGATAATTTACAAGGCAAGCACATGTCGCATTTTGAAACACAATGTAGAAGAGTAGTGAAGTGAGTTGTGGTTAAGTCTGTCTATTGTACCTCAAGTATTTGTTATTTCATGTTTACTATTAACTTTCCTTTCTGTGTATTTCAAAATAAATGTTTTTCAACTTCAACTTTGGACTACATTGAAGAGACATTTCAATTGGAGACTTTAGAAAAGCAAAAAATAGACAGTTTATGATAATAATACTTAAAGTATGAAGTAATATGCAAATCTAACATTAAATTATGTCACGTACATAAAAACCTATTTAATTAAAAGGAAATAGAAAGTTTCCAGATTAGTCCTAATTTACAAACCGGATATGTTAACCATGGCATGCGTATCACAGGTAGATTAATTCCCCAAATAGATTTTAAACTTGGTCTAAAAGAGAAAGCCAAAGGCTATTTGAGCTCAGGGCACTCATCTTTCTGCTAATTGTCTCCGGTGAGTTTTCTCTTGAGAAAAGGCTTCAGAACGTCTGGAAAATTTGAACAAATGGAAGATTAAGAGAGAGAGACAAATTCGTAATTTCATGCAGACTTCACTTGAAGGAAAAGTTTTTAAAAGAGGATGCCGCCTACATATAATGTACTCTAGAGGAGAGACAGCAGTAGTGGAAAGACTTTTCAAGGCTTTCTCTTAAACTCTCCTTTCCTTATTTTTCCTTTATATATTTTATACTTAGGATGTCTTTTTACGAGCAACAGCAGTAGTACTTTAACTCATTTGTTTTCCTAAAACTCTAACTTGTAAAGTCCCACTCTATGGAGAAAGTTCGTATGGAAAATTTTTTGATGGAATTTCTCTCTCCTTTGAAGTCACAAACAAAGAAGCAAACGAGTTCGTATCAAAAGTCTTAAGAAAGACCGTGTCGTAGAAATGCACATAGTGTAAAATAGGAATAATATGTTTAAGCTATTTGACTCTTTATATGGGAGGAGTATTACATTACAATGCTTACATTTGGGGCTGACTAGATAAGAACATTAATATAAACGTATGAAGTATACATAGAAAAGTCTGTCTGATTAACGAGCGTTTGACGGGTAATAGGGGTAACAATATTTATTTGGGAAACATAATAGAAAATTGTTTTTGCTGGATCGAGTTCAAATAACTTCACTTGCCGACTTTATACAAGGCTTTCTTGATGTGACTCAAAGATCCAAAAACAAAACACAGCTTTCTTTTTATTCTCTTAGAAATTTGCTCCATTAGTAAAAAGAAAAAAGAAGGAGCTCATAAATTGAAAAACTTTTACTTGAATGCTTCTCACTTGTATTTATTTCCATGTATATGATTTCTTTCCTCTATTGTATGGAATATATGGGAGGATGGGGTTGTTGTATTCCTATCATTATGCTATTCGAAGTATTTTGCCTCGTTGTTACCTCCATGAATAGCAATGTAATGTCATTGAAGAAGGAGAAGAAAAAGACGAGTGACTAATGCACAAGACAAAAGCCAACTTTACCAGGGAATTTTACTCGAACAAAAATTTTTTTGCTGATCGTGCGTCTTATTATTATTATTTTCTCCAATATATACCGTGTTTCTTGCATTTTTCTTTCACGCTCGCAGGCTCGCTTATAACTCATGTGCATAATTTTACTCGTGATTTACCTAGCCAGTGGATGAAGAGGGTGTCTTTACAGGCAAATGGGTGGCTGAAGGGCTTGACAAGCGTTTTATCAGACACCTAACAGGTCATGCCAATAACTAACCAAAAAATATTTTTAACGACATCCTTTCCAGGAATATAACTAAGCTCAGACAAGTAATTTATAAAAAGTCCGTTGGACAAGTTGAACTATTCATAAAATTCTTGAGAAAAATGCAATCCCCTCATATTTCTCCAAAAAGCCTTCTTGGTATAAATGAGGTTATTTCTTAAAAAGATCAAGTTGACAAAGTAGAATGAATGGAATAATGTACAATGCTGACTTGCACTAATAACTTGATTATTGTGCCAAATTACATTTTAGTGAAATATTCATAAAAATATTCAAATAAATATTTGCATCTTAACCCTTGACCGGGGAAGATTCATATCCCGTGACCGAAATGGGGAGGAACGTATGTGCAAACTTGTTTATTTAGTTTGTCGAATGAATGAATAAATAACACACTGAATAAATTTTACACTTGAAGGATTTCTTCTTCTACGAGTAAAGCTATTCTACTTAACTGTTTGTACTATGCAGAGAAATTCCTAGTGTGACTTTCTCTGAGACGCTATGCAGTTTGAGAAATGAGATTTTTAAAGCTTTTACTTGTGGAAATAACTCTTTAGATCCATTCTATTATTACATAATGAGAATTATTCTCTTTTTACTCGTACGTATAATATATGTATTTAGAAGTAGGCTGGGTGCATTTTTAATTTTGCACTAAAGCTAAAAGCAGCATTTTACTTATTCTACATTTCCACTTGGTATTTATTTTATGCATCTTGAACGCAAACCTTTGAAGGAAACTTACTTGAGTAATATAGTTGTGTTTAAAAGGTTGTGACCAAAGTTGATTTTAGAAACTGTCATTCCGCAGCTGTATAAACGGAGTGAAGAATAGGAAGTATTCTGCGAAAGGTATATTTAAACCATAAGCGTAAGTTTGAAGGAGGTACTTATTAGAAGAGATTTTCATGAATTAATTATCTTTGTCCTGTAAATACCATCAGCATAAGGAATAATGGAAGTGGGAATAAGGACAAAAGATAGCTGTGTGAGGAGCGTAACAACTGTTTTTGAAAATTAATACAAATAAATAATCTCATAATTTTAGTGTGGTTTCAGATGCAGCGAATATTGCATTCATTGTAGTTTTAGTTTTGGTATGCATATTTTCTAAATCATACTCTGACTTTGGTACGGTAGGAATATGAAAAATGTATATTGTGGGCAGGGGTAACAACGAATGATTGACAAAGTGTGACCTTTTCGTCCTTTGCATTCATGATCCAGGCCAGGCATTGGGTGAGATATGTCAGGGTAGGCTTACCGGCTACGCGTGAAATGCTAGAATTTACAGATTCTGTGAAATGAATATTTATGCGTTTGACCGTGTTCCATGTGACATATGAAGTCTGAACTGAAATTGGTTATGAGTCCTAAAGGACTACAATCCCTTTGTAGTTCAATACAAGTTAAAGTCGAGTTTATCCTACAAAGGCTTTCAGGGTATGCCATGGCGTATGGAAAACTGGTATTTGCCATAGATCTTCTCTGTTGGCAGAACCTGCTTTCACTTGCGGAATGTAGATTGTACTTGGTAAAAAGTGAAAATTCTCCTATTGCGTTGTGGTGTGGCGGGCGTTTGAGTTAAAATAGGAATATCCTTTCTCCAAAATGGGCTTACAGTTTACAGAACAAGACTGTTCTGAGCTGTATAATGCATCACATGAGAAATGTTAAATCAGATCGGAGTTAGATGTTGACTGAAAAAACCTTGGTATTTTCTACTGGAAATATAGTCTCGATGTCATGTGTGAGAAAAGATCTTCGTAATTTATCCCTTACATTTATCATAAATCGAAAAATAGGAAATTATCAGCAGTTAAAATTCATTATGGCACTGAACTTGCATTTTACACAATAACAAAAATTGTAGCACCACGTGTAGTTGTGTTTTCTGTAACTAATGTAATTGTGTCTTTTTGTGATTTTCAGAATTTAAAGAACCAGATTATGACAACGAATTTATGGGTTGAACAGGTGAGCAAAGTTGAATTTATCATCGTGTTTTAGTCTATTTTTTATT
>JAQFYJ010000149.1:0-18684 GCA_034694685.1 Isotoma anglicana | reverse complement strand
TCTCTCTCCTCTAGCTTTTACTCGTACTTCGACAAAGGATAAGTAGTAGACACCAAGCACTAACACTAGACCAGTAGTCGGCAGTAGTGGTTCTTAGGCAGGCACACACTGCATGGAAGTAGAAAAAATGGTATTCGTCGAAAACCTGGAAAGTGGAACTATGGCTAGATAGAGAGTATTACTATTACTCTGTACTTTTGTATCGTATGGGATTTCCTGCTCTGCATTCCAAGAAAGAGACAGAGAGGAAAAATTGAAACGTTTCAAAAATGGTACTTTTGATGAAAATATGGTACATAAAAATCTAATCCAGTTGGGAAATGGTCTAAGGCCCTTCTTCTATTATCACGTAGCATACACCAATACCACGGAAGTACGAGTGCATATCATTCAGCATCAAGAAGGTTGAAGGAACATCCACTTTTAGAAAAAGGGAGACGGGCACATTGAAAATAATGATGTAATGGTAATAGGATCATATAGAGAGACGCTCAAGTGTGTACCACGCTTAAGGTCTCTACTTACGCGACTTCAGTAATCTGTCCTGCCTCCTGCCTCTCTAAATGCAATACTAAAATCTACAATAGAACGAATCCCAAAGTAGAAGTAAGTACTTACTACATGGAGAGATAAAAATGTACACAATACGAACAAAATATGTAAGCTACTCGTCCGTCGGAGTAAATTGTACATTTCGTATTATACATAAGAGAAAGAAGGGGATGGTCGTCGAACTTGATCTGAGGGAGTGAGTGAAAGCTCTACGATTTCCCGGTGGACCATCACAGACAGATCTTACAAGAACATGGCTAAGGCTACTACCACTACCACTATGTAATAGAAAGCTATAGACGGATATATACAATAATTTTCTGAGAGAGATGCATAAAAGTGTGTGTACAGGCAGGAGACCTAAAGATAAGCGTTCTTCCCTCACTCTTCTTATGATCATCATCATGATTCTTATAATTCCACTCAATGCGATGGACGATATAAGAATAGTATTCCTTAGCTGTCTACATAGAAAGAGCCTGCACAGAAGAGAAAGAAAGAGAATGTTGCAATGAGATGTGCGAGACGTGATTTGGATGACAAAAATTCAAAATTTAACAGACAAGTGGTGGACAAGGACGGGCAGACACAGGACAGGACATGCTATTTTTCTAGGGAAACCAAACCACCCTGTGAATGAATCTTTCAAAGGAGTAAAGTACAGTAAGAAAAGAAGGTAAAAAATCGAGTGAGAATGGATGGAAATGAAATGAAAAGAAAGTTCCGTACTTTCATTTCATCTTAGAATTGCAACGTAAGCGATTTTTACATTTTACTCCCACTTTTTACACGCTGATACACTACAGTCAGTCACATAGGGTATGGAATTTATTATCAGTACAGTCAGTAACATTTGAATAAAGTATAAATTGGATTCCTCTCACTACTTCCTCTTATAGATTATTCTTTGAGAAAATAAGGGTGGATGGAACATGGAACTAGGTGAAATTTTTTTTAGAAAAATCCTAAAAAATCTCGGACACTAAACAAAGCAAAAAGTGCAAGCAGAAATTTCACTGCTTGAATGCATACGAATGATAATACATGTGAACCATAATATTGGGAAAAGGGTTAGACTTGTCTCTTACTTTGGTTTGGTTTGCTTATCCCCTCTAAAAGAAATAAAAACTTCGTTCTGGAAAAAATTCGTCTTGTCTGGTTCTACTATCTAACTTAAGTATAAATACACTTTCCGTTGAGCGAATGCAATGCAATAACATGGACTTGCTGCGGGCAAGCTCAGGAAGTAAAAGCGTATTGCGTAAGTTTATCAAAAAACATGTAGAAAATGCCCACAGGATAGGAAAGGAAGGGTGGAAGTAAATCTTTGAAAGTAAAGAAGGATAAACAGGGGGAGACAGACATAGAGAGATGGAGATCGACATATGCAACATACGTACAAGTACTGGCTGACAGTCAGTGGTGGTATGTCTATGAAATAGAGGCACATTAGTCCATGGAAACCAACGATTCGTTCGTAAAACTATTTTCTACTACTTGCAGTTTACTCTTTCCAGTGCTGATACTTTTCGGAGAAGAGAGATAGAAAAATCGGATTAAAAGAAATAAAATCCTATGTCTACCTGCCTACAGCCAATGAATACTGTTGACGAAACCTAAACCCAAGTTCCATACCATCCAAATGGCTTTATTGTCAATCGTCATCATCATCATCTTGTCATACTCAAATCGAAAACACTCAAATGCTGTTTCCATTATTGATTCCTATGTTAGAAAAAGAAGTGAACAACCTGTACTCTTTTAGATTTCAAGTTTACTCTCGCTCCTAAGTAACGAAAGCATTTTGCATTATAAACTTTTTTAATCTATTCGAAAATCGTAGCTGTTCTCCCCTTGCTACCTCCACACACTGTTGACTGTGATATACCGAAAAGATTTTGATGTTGTAAAGGTGAACGAGAGGGATGATGATAAATTGTCCCGCAATGTCAATGATATCATCTTTCATTTCATTTGTTATTAACCTCAAGCCATAATCTCGTCGAGTATTTGTGCTACGACTGACATGATAGGAGTTGTAGGGTTAGGCTCACTCTTTCTTCTTGATCGTTGAATTTAATTGCTAAACTTGCTTCATTATAAAAAATAATAAGCCCCGAAGACAAAGATTATGAGCCTAGGTAGGTGGCATTCTCTGTTTTACCACTGTCGGTGATCATCGCGTAATAATTGAATTTCATGAACATTGAACAAGATACGAGTACACACCGACTTTTAGATACATATTAAAACAAAGTATAGCAAAGTAAAGGAGTATCTAGTTTAGTACATAACGTACCTGGTTCATCATCTTGTTGCAATAATCCTTTTCACGCAAAATAAAAATTCTCTTTGAGTACTGACTTTTTTATATTTTATTGCCATTCCTTCAAATTTTTTGATACTTCATGCCTTTCTCAACCTCCCTGCCATTTCTTTCTTTTATTCTTAAAAGTACAGCAGTGACTGACGGCACTTTTTTGCAAGTAATGACTCATTTGACTTTAACCATACCGCAATTAAACTTCATTTGCATTTTACGACTTTTTTACAAACTTTGTTTTACGGTTGAAAAATCTAGAATGGAATCCGCACATGTGAGAAGAGAATGTAGGGATAAAATAAAAGGAATTGTGCAGAGGTATTAAATAAAATACGTGAATGGTTATACGTTATATGGCGTTACTTTTAGTACCATAATTCATACCCCACGGAGGGATACTCTCACCTACTTTTTACGACTTGACTTCTTGAAATGTTGAAACTTCACAAAGAATAATTTAATAGTATAGTTATACAATAATAAGTAATATTTAAACTAATATCTTTTAAGTTTAGGTCATTTCATAAAATAATAATAAAAAAGCGTTACATTCCTTTGTCCAAACAGTTTGACAACTTTGACATGAAACCCAACCTGTCTGTTGCACCTTGCAAACTTGCAATACCAACCGAACCATATTGTACCGAAAAGTGCACTTACAGGAAAACATATGCATGCAACTGCACCTTACCGTTTATTTTATTGCAAGATTTAACTCATTTACTTTACCGGTTTTTTACTTAATTTTCTACACTGGTTTGGTTTAAAACAAAGGATTTAACTTGCTTCGAACTGCTTAGCATTTCTGCGACCGATCTTACTTAAATACACAGGAAAAACTTGCTCAATAAATCAAAGTATACAGTCTATATTTTAAATCGCATAAGATAATTTTGCTGCACAGACTTCTTTTAGAAAATCATTTGCTACTTGCATACTACTCGTGTAGTGTAGAACATGGAGGAATAAGTCTTGAGACGGGAGCGTGATGTAAATATTAATTAAGCATCCATTCTGCTTAAAAGTTCAAATAGGTATGCACTATGATGGTTTATAAGAGAGGAATAAAATGATGATGATCATCATCATTATCATCATAGGGAATGAGCAGGGAATGTGATAATGACAAAAGTACCTGCCACTACTGACAATGAAAACGATTTCAAATCCTCCAATCGTTCTCTCTCTGCATACAAGCCCAACAAACTTGATTCCGTTTTACTTAATCATAATCAGCAAGATGATGATCATCATCAGAGTCACTCCTTGTTAGTTTCCCCTCTGCTCTCTTCCACACAAATTATTCCCCTATGATTCATTCAGCGCCTTATCAATCCTTCTGAGATGCACAATGAATCTCAATGATTTGTATGAAAAATTTTTGAAGTCTGACTGCATCCCTCATGCACCAATCTCATATATTATATCATCCTATTCCATCTGTATCACTTCTAGGGGATGAAAATGATGGGACCAAGTCTAATTTACAGCGACGGCGGTTTACTCATCCTTACAAATTTATAAAAGGCATCTCGATTCGTGTCAATTTACTCTGTTCTACTTGTCAAAAGTCAATCAATACATGTGCACAAGTCTTTACTGCCAGAATAGTCAAATAAGCTTTAACCTCTTCTTATCCTTGGAATAAAATTGGGTGACCTTTTTCATAAAAAGCATTGAATATGAATTTCAGCTTACCAGGTCATTGTTAAGACTTGATGGTGATGCTGTGTCATAACATCAACATCATATCATATCATAATATTTAGGTAGCCAACTACTCAGTGTGTATCCTACACAAAGGATCTTCATGATATTATTAGGTATTATTATGATAATCCCTTTCTGAGTCTTGCGATGCCACAAACGCATAATAAATATCTATAGAGGACGGAAAGGAAGATAAAAGTAGATGGGATTTGTAAACTAGCTCTGAAATTAGGTTGCACATTGCCACTTCCCACTAGTACAACTACTTCTGGATAAAACAATGACTAGTTTGAAGGAAACGAAACCACTGATGTTATTACACACAGCTTGTTTGTTACACTTCAGTACTAAAGGAAGGAAGGGATAAGGACTGAACGATTTCTACTTTTAAAACTTGAAAGGTCTCAAGAGAGGAGAAAACCAGTGGTGGTGGTGGACTAAACTGCCAGAGTATTACAATATCATAATAATAGTAATGATAATAAGCTCGTTTCCTATCTTCTTCTTCCGAATAACCAACTCTCTATTTCCCTATTCACAACTAACAATCATATTCCCAGCAGAAGACTAAACTATCGGCTATAAAACGATGCTTTTGGAATACAAAACCGGACTTACAATCAGTTCTACTATGATACACTTTTATACACTAGCTAGCTAAGGGTATTAAGTGTATCCGGACTGTATAGGCTGTGTGTGACTTTGCAATAACCAAATGAATGCCATTGCCCTTCACTCGAGCTATTTCACATTTCGCTTTCATGGAGAAAGCAATGTCATCCTCGTATTTGTAATAATAATATATACGAATGAGTTTTAAAGCGCTATGGGTGGGAAGGAAGAAGAGGATTTTGCACTGTAAACTCTCAACACCCTTCATACTATTCACTATGCATGAATTTGCCTTTCCGGGGGAGTATCTTTTCCGATCTTACCATCATCGTCATAATCATCCTAATACTTTTGTAGCAGCGGCAGAAGTTCACATTATATTATGGCTATTTATTAACCCTCCCCCTGGTAAAAAAAGAGAAAGAAGACAGGGAAGTAAAAAAGTTCATTACATTTTGAGTGACTCTAGATTTTAGATTCTATACTCTGGATAGTGTATCGCACTAGTATGGTTAGAAGTAGAAGCAAGTAGCAACGATCCATCCATACATGCCAAGGATACCATCATCATCATCACCATCATCTCATGATCATACACTTTCCCTGTCCGTGCTTTTTATTATGAAACGTTTATTTTATGCAACAGACTAAGCATAACGCTTAGTTTTGTGTTGATTCAATGTCCCCTCTGGGGGCATTTCAGCCTGATGCATGGCTCCGCTCAACTGACTCAACTCAACAACCCGGGCACTTTTACTCCTTTTTCCTTACACTAAAACCAAAGTTTCGCCTGAATTTTCATACCTACAACCTTCAACCTAGAATCTACAACCTACATACATAATCATATTTTCCCCTGTAGACAGTTCACTAGGACTAGGAGGTATGAACGAACCTTCAATAATATTATATAATGTCTGCCGTGGATATTCTCAGCAGATAAACTTCTAGAGGAATTCAAATAACTATCCTTATTCAGAATCTCTATCTATTTTTCCTAAGTGTATTTATTATAATGTTATGGTATATGCTTAGGTACACAACCTACCGGGTCAAACCACACCATGCTACTCAACAAAATTTTAACCTTTTGACTTCATCGACCTGGAAATAACTTTCTAGAAAACTTCTCACTATCGCACTGTTTTAAAAACTGACTTTTGGTCAATATCACATTTTAAAACCTCTCTTGTATTAACAAATCGCCATTTATTCATTATCAAGACTAATTTTTACCGACCAGTAGCAAAATGCTTTTAAAAAATTAAAAGATGTCTTTACATCTTGTCTAAGACTCAAAACAAACTAAAATGTATTTGAACTGGAGTGAATATCTCTTTGAGACTTTTCTAAAGTCTTCTCACCGGATCAGTCTCCACTCTTGCGAATCGGATTGTCCATGAGGAAGCTGAGAGAGTAAATACATAAAAGAATGAAATGGCTAAGGAAGCCATTCACTATCAATGCTTCACATCACATCAACTATGTCTTGAAGGTGCGTTAAGTACTTCGCACAATTTACCTTCTTGAAAAAGTGAAAAGAGAGGGAAAAGTGCTGGGAAGAATGGGGAAAAAGAAGAGAAAAGAAAGAGAAGGTGATTTCTCCCTTTTTACTTTCTCCTTCATTTCTTCCTTTTAAAAAGGATTGTGTACAAAGTACAAGGAAGCAGCTTCTACCTGCATACAACACAACCTTTACTACACCGAACATACCACGAAGGATCATCATGAGTATCACAACTGCCACCACCATATCACCATAAACTATCACTCCTTATCGTCTTACCTTACCAACCATATCGATTTTAATGTTTGATGCAACTCTAATCCAGTCTAGTGTAACACATACACAAGGCCAGGACAATACTTGCATGCATTTCATTCACTTTTTAACGATTCTTCAAGACTGGGAAAGGTAAGTCTGAAGGTAGTTTTGTTCCTTGATCTCGTGCAAATACTCTCCCTCCTCTCTCTTTACCCGCTACATGTTACATTGTGATGATGTTTCAACCTCTTTTTCATCTTCAATAACGTACATATATATTTTGTTCATAAAATATCACACATATAGAAAACACCCCTTTCTATTTCAAGGTATTCATCTTTTTCTCCAGTTTCTTTTTATACCTTAGTTATATCCTCTATTACTCTTGGTAGAGTTGCGATGTGAAGCCCTAAACATCTTCAGGTTAGTGTTAGTTTCTTAACCCTCTCGTTGCAATCAGTACTTGTAGACAGACTATTACTACTTTCCCCTTGGTCGAGACCAGACCAGACCACCACCACCACTTTTCTACCTAACACGATACGACCATGAGGAGGAAAGAAGACTTTGTCTCAACTTTTCACCTCAACTCTTTTTTGAACAAGTTGAAAAGTTGCAAAGTTTTTTCTTCCCTCCGAACCATGTAAACTACTAAAGTAAAAACGAAATGGGAAGAAGAAAGGGAAAAGAAGTAGAAGAGAAAGAGGAAGGAAATCTTTTCATTTCAAAGCTTCCTTTTACTTCCTATTCGTACTTGCTATATAAACCCCCCTATTATATGAGTCGTTCAGAAATTCTATTTTATATTTGTGTTAAATAGAACACTTTCTTTGATTTACTTTATTCTGATTGGGAAATGACAAATATAAAACTGTGTTCATCACGTGTGTCATTTATTTGACGGAGTTAACAGACACTTTAAGCTTCTGCCTTGATAACTCTTACAAAATTTAATCCCACGTCAGTTTGTAATATTATTAAAGTTTATGGCGTTATTTCTAAACTGTACCAAAGGAACTGTGAACTATTTCTACACCTATCATCATCCAGTAATAGTAATGCTATATAAAATATAATGTAATATATAACGATAAACTAACTAACTGCATCAACTCATCCACCAAATAGAGGTCTTCTTCTTTTCTACTTCATACTCCATACTTCATACCATGTAATTGGAAACTTCAGTCCGAAGAAAGAAAGTCCATTCTACCCCTTTCGCCTTATCCTTTGGCTCTTTCACAAAACCCACGGGGGTATATTACATCAGAATATTATAACTTTATACAAGGAGCATATGAAGATTTTTAAGGAGACCAATTTAGTTTTGCATTCATAAGTATTCTTTCTATTATTGGGAGGAGAAACGATATGCAAGTTCTGTGGAGAAATTATATAGAAATCTCATCTGACGCAAGAAAGACATTCATACGAAAAGAAAGTTAACTTAAGTTACTCATACTTTTTGAACGAAAAGACTTCAACCTTTTTATATTCATCCGTTTCCTTTTTAACGGGGAAGAAGCACCTAGAAAGTATTTTTACAATTTTAGTGTGAGATTTCTTCATTTTATTATCCCTGACAAGTTAAGCAATACTTAAGTGCTACTATGTACTATAGATGCAAAACGAAAATCTCTCTCAACTGTTTTCAAGTAAGGAATGATTAACTCTCTTTACATCCATTTTTATATGGGTTTCATTTCCCATTCATTCTTTTCAAACTATCTGCCTGCGTACAATCACCACTTTTCAGTAGTTGTGTAGGATTAAACCGTTTTTTATACTTGGCAACTGACGTTAATTATCAGTTATATAATTTTATTAACGTTTTCAATGAAACTATTAGTTGCAAAAAGAGTTCTTTAGAAAGAATTCATACCTTTTGAACTGTTTCTACCAAAACATCAGTTGATGCGAGACGTGTCACACCAACTAATATTTTATTTGTTAGGTTGGAATCAAAGCTGAAGAAAAGGAAGCTCAATAGAACCAAAGATATTTAGAGTATGACATAATTAATGCATGTAATATCTCCTATGAACTCTACTGCGGACTGCATTCAATTAGAAAGACCCCCTTCAAATGGGATGACTAATATTACATAAAGTAAAAGATAAGAGTGTCGAACAGATTAAATGTAATCAAAGAATAGAATCTAAATGACATAAAGAGAGTTAACATTATATTACAATAACCATTAGCTGTTCTGGCCATGTCATGAGTTCCTCTCTTGTTTGATAACTCTTCGGCCCTGGTGTGCTGTATTAGGGTAAAGTAAAGGGCTCTTGACACAAAGTCATCTCCAGCTTGTCTATCCTTCATATAGTTTTACTTCCATGGTACATCCAATCGAATCCACAAGGATGATACTATGACAGACAGATCATATGTCGAAGTTCACTTTGAATTTCTATCTTATAAAATAGTATTTATCTAGAGGATCCAAAGGTTCATTAGAGCCACAGCCACAAACTAACGCCGACATATGCTCAATCCATAAAAGAAGATCAGAAAGAGATAAAGTTTCCAGAGGGTGAGAGTATTTTCTGACTCTGACAAATGTATTTGGTCGTCGACTAGTGTTTGAAAAGAAAGATACAAATGAATGGAAATGAATATCCACTCTACGGATCTGCCAGATAGTTGTATTATATTATGTACCATCCGAGAGTGCAAATAAAGCAGAGCAAAGTACCACAATAGGTAGATAGAGTAGAAGTAGGGAATCTAGAAGTATGCAGATCAGCCGATTTGGTTGGATCTGACTGAATGGATGGATCTGCTCGTTCACACAACTTTTGTTGGGTTGGGATCGGTTTTGGGTGAAATGACTCTTTGGTTTTCTCTCTATAATACCCGGAAACTCCACTTAACTTGGGAAAGTTGAAAATGTACTGGGTCCAGAGATATACAGTAGTAGAGGAAATTAGTAATAAATCTATCTCTCTGTTTTTCTCTATCCAATCCCATTTCATTTCATTATTTCATTCATCCCATCCACTCCCTGTCCTCACAATCAGTTCACTCAGTCAGTCTATCTTTCCTAGTTGGTCTCCCTATTTTGGTTTTGTTTGTCTAAAAACCAAAACCAACTTGAACCGAAGTTACCACAGTCAGTACCAAAAGAGGATTGAAAGTTAGGTCTCTACACATTAAATCACAAAATACGGCAAGAAATCTCTTTCCACAAAGCTAAACTGATTTCTACTGACTACATACAACTAGCATATACATTTTATTGTGTACAACACGATGGGTTGGAACAAAACAAATGACCTCATGAGATAAATGACATCCTTTGGTCTCTTGGATTGACTGTAACTAAATTAAATGGAATTAAATGAAACCACTAAGCACTTTTTCCCCTGTTGTTCCAAATTTCTAAGCCCAAATCAACATCAACACCAACCACAGGAGAATTTTCAAGGGAAAGTAAATAATATTCCCAGGGAAAATTTGGGAACATTCTTGACTTTTTTACCATGGCGAGGAAGCTAATCATAGCTTCAATTGAGAATTAAAGATCATCATACAAGAGACTTACAACTCATTAATGTCTGTCCTCACGTACAGATTTTTTCATCTTAAAAGAAATGACGATGACATTTAAGGCAATAATTGCAAATAATTGTACGAGTTACGGAAGGTACAAATTGCTACCAATGTTTTACACCGGTATAAAGGTTTCTTCAGAATATTAATTTCTCGCCACGGGACACTTGTCACAGAAGTTCATAGCAATGCGACTCCTTGTACATACCAGCCCAATGTGTTTACTCGTAATTATATATTATGTTCATAAGAATCCATCTTACATCCTCTTTTTTATAATTCAAACGGACTGGAAACCAGCTTGATCCTTTGTAACTCCAAGCAAGTGTGTTATTTTCTGGTGGTCAGGTATAAAAACAACTCTAAGCGGACATAAATAAAATTGGTAAGTACCATTATTTACGTTCGACTACCTGGAAGTTAATTTGAAACATAATAGAAATTAAATTTGTAAAATACACTGGATAATTTTAAGCGGCATTAGGAATTAAAGTATTAAACAAATATAAATTTTAGTAATTATGGCTTCCTCCAATCCATTTATACTAGTGTGGCCTAAACTATTAAATTATATTGTTCTCTCCACGCTTGGCGTACTTATTTTATTAATGCCTTATTGTATTGCGGTTGCAGGTTAATGCGTTCCCTATAGATTCTTTAAGCTTAACATTAGTAGTTTGTATTAGATTGAAATAAACGAGTTTAAAAAACTGAAAAGCTAATTTGAAAATACAAGCCTACATTATAATTACAATTAGAGTAGGTTTATACCCTAGGACAGATGTCAAACGCCAGTAAGGTTGTACTTCAGTTAGATAAGTGGCGAGTTAAAGGTAGTAAAAATTCTGAGACAGTATGTAAGCAAAGCATAGTAATTTCTTCGTGTACTTCTAAGTTCTAATACTTATTAGATCTTCAATCGTAAAACTTATCGTCCAGCTAATAATGTCGGCTTAAGAGTTTGTAAAAACTTTGGGAACCTTTTCAAACGATAATACCAACAGCTGCTTAATCTCATATTACAGAAAGAAGACATGTGATGTACAATTTACTACAATGGATCTTTGAGTCGACATGGACAATTCGATCTTTAGACTCGCAGCTGAACTACACTTTCAACATTATACTTATATTACAAGAAAAAATTGGATATAAATTGGTATACAATTTGATACAATTTATCCAAAGGAAGATCAAAAATCAAGTCCCGTCTTTTCAAATGTACAATTACCCAAGGTAAAAAACTACATAATGATAGTTTGTATGGACGTACGTACGTTTTCCATAATACGCGACCTAAATTCAATTTATTCTGCTCCATATTAAATGGCTCTAATTTGTACTTCACAAACATCAAAGACACAAGGGTGTCATTTCATACTCTTTGCTCATCACATAATGCTAGATTACAAACCGCGCTAAACTATCCATTATATTTTTAAGGAACATCCTCCATCTAATAGGTAAAAGGGTTGCTTTCCTCGTACATATCATATCAAAAGGGATCATTAGTATTCAAAGTAGTCCTCGAGTATATTAAGCAGAGTGAGTGAGGGAATGGAATCAGTCTTACAATCAGATGAGAAAAAAATCCACCTTCATAATTTACTTGCATACAACAATAGTGAAATGGACAACGGCAGAGAAGTCGTTTTTAATAAGACTGGACTGAAGCAAGATGGAAAATACAATGCACATAACATGCATGCATACACGCACAAACAAACATTGACCTGACAGCTTCCAAAATTTGAAAAAAAATCAAACTGGACACTTGGTACAAAGGAAAAAAGTAACAATATTTTATTAGGTGCGGCAGCAAGAATAATATTTTACTCTGATGGATCTTACCTAATTCATCATCATCATCTCTCATGAACTATCATTCCATTATAGATTCCTGAATTTTTACAAAAGATCCGAGCAGAACTCCAATTATTTTACTTGGCACTAAATTTTAGATCAACCACAAAGTAAATATTTTCCACATTGGTTAGTTTGGTATGTCAGGTGTTTCTTACATTGACCTTAAGTTCCTCAAGCGTACAAACAGCTTGTCACACAACATTAGCTTACCTGCACTATAAGATAAGAAAAATGTTAGAAGGATTTAATCGCTTTGTGAAAGCTAAAAGCCGGCGGGTCGGGTAGGGAAAATTCCAATCCTCAGACTGATTGTACTTTATCGAAGTACTTTTTTAAAATGGTAAAAAAATCATCCCATACTTTATTACATACCGATGAGAAGACTATACCTAATATAAATTATAACTTTTTAAAACATTAGTAATGTAAAGAAGGCCAGTGCATCGTTCCAGTATTCTTATCACAGTACAGATGTGTAATCTCTTTTCTAAACATTATTCAAATGCCGAGATACTACAAAAAGTTAAACAAAGAATCTTCCACGATTAATCTAGCAAAAAGTAAAAACAGCTAAAAGGATTGGCAACAGGTATCCTCTTCTAAGTCGCATGTAATCTAAGGAAAAATTGACGGTTAATTTTTGTACGCAAATCTTAGCAGTTTTAGAAGTTTTTTTTGATAATTTAAAAAATCTCAAACTTTGGTTTTGTGGATAGCAATAGAACGAGAGTGATTTCCCCTTTGAATTTAATGCACTGCATCAACCGTCGTGATTTCATCTCATGTTAAAATTTAGATTTGATATCGAATCCAGCTAAAAAGATCATTTCATGACCATGACTTTAAGAAAAAGGAGGAGGGTCATTGCAGGTGTGTGTTCTGCAATGAAATAGAAATTCCACGTCCCATTAAAAATACAAAAGGCAGTTTGCCCGTCCTCCTCATTCTCTTTGAAGCCTTCTTGAGTTTCTTTACGTACACTATAATAATATAATATATTTACTAGAAAAGAGTAAATGATGGGGCAAACTAGCCAAGGGAAATATACTGTTTTAAACAAAACCGAACTGAACTTTCATGACTTTTTCATAAAAAACACTTTTTACATAAAATCATGATGTTGGCTTTAAGAAATAATAAAATTACTATTACCACAATCAACTATGACCTTGTTTGAGGAAGGAAAAGTCTATATAGTGTGTTTACGAGTTGGCTCATTCCTTACGATAAGATGCGATGCATGATGAGGATAATGTTAATGGTCCCTCTAGGCTGTGTATGAATTCTGAGAAACACTTAAAATCAAACAACAACAGTTCTGCGTCAGTTTAAAATAAAAAATCAACTATAGGCTGTACAAAGATTTCAATTTACTTTGAAAACTCAAGGGGAGGAAATTAAACTAGCCACGTTAAAGTTTTCGTACACATTAAACCTCTAATTACATGAAAAATCATTAATTTCCCGTCAGTCATTGCGAATATAAAAAAGTTTTAAGTTTAAAATCCTTCACAACATTCCATTCAGTAAATCTCTTCAATGAATCATGCATAATGTATAATATATTTTGGGCCCGGAGTTAAACTTAATTTATGTATTTTACTGCATATAAATTATATAAAAGTCAATCACTTGTGCAAATACTCCATCGCACTTGAATATGATTTTAAAAATTGAATATTTTTTTAGCAAAAAGTAAAAGTGTATATAATTTATACTCTAAATTTGTTATTACTTATTTTGCATCAAATTCAAAATATTTATTCTAACAAATGGCACAACCGGTATAATAATACAATATACAGTCGGGCAAAAATACGCTTACAAAAGATCCCCCCACAAGTTTAAAAGACTCGATTTATCATGAAAGTTCTTTACGCTACGCCTGGACTCAGACTACACAATGCAATGCTACATAATACACAATGGTAGTAATACAATTCTCGGAAACGTCCACCCTGTCCACTTTCCAAAATTCTAGAACCTCTCTAATGCACTAAACTATAGCAAAGAAGTAAGTTATTCCATTAGGATGAACGGTACAAAAAAGGGTTTCATAAAGTATAAAACTCGGGTAATATTAAACCCATTCGTGATGATTTACTGCACAATGAACTTAAGGTTAAAACACTTACACCTAAAAACCTGCGGTCAGAGCACATAAAACGCTCACACGAAATTCGGATATTACCTTCAACTACTACCAATACCATACCACACTTAGACACCTTTATAACATAACCGTAACCCTTTTCTATATTATGCTATGATAGGAGTATCAAAGAAAAGTCCGCTCCATATTTTCTATACCTGGTCTCTACAATACTAAATACTAATCCAGAAACCTACATTTCTATTTTCTACAATAATAGAAACAAAATTCGACATCCATGAGTAAAGTCAATTTGAGTCACTCGACAGTGAATAAATGTCAAGATGACTTACCAGATCGTGTTTATGCGTTTGTATTTTACTCTCATGTGTGTGCCATATCATATCCTATCGTAAAAGATGTAAAGTCTACGGTGTTATTTTATACTCGTTCGTTTTTGCGTACAACAGAAATGCTTGGCTAAGTGCATAACTAAAATATTTATTAAAATAAGTACACAATACACATATACACTTAGGTAACTATTACTTAGTTTTTTCTAAATAATAATACTACTTGGTTGTTATCTATATAGAGGTATGCAGTTAGTGTGGAAGTGGAATAGTAGTTTTTATTTACTAAAATCCATTTCTAAGAACTGCACAATTCTCATAAACTATTACTTTCCAGTGTATGTTACACTCTTACAAAAGAAATACCAGGAGCGAGCAAACCAACTTTTTACTTTTAATAACTATAAAAACCAACACATTATATAGAGAAACACACAAAGAAAGTCACTTTATATCTTATCATTCATTTCTTTCTCTAAACGCAGCGTCAAATCAAGCTCTTTTCACATTTCTTCAAGACTTCGAGCTCACACTAAAGAGTTAAAGTAATAGGGAAGGGTAAGGGTTAGTAAAGTTTTTAAGATTTTTAATTCAGTTTACAACAAACTAACTGGTTCGTATCGTATGTATGTGCATTATTAACCCTATGTCTACTGCAGTACCGAACTCAAGTGCCTTTAATACCTTACATTATTATTATTATCATCATTACATAAAAGCATTCATACATTGTATAATATTAAAAGGTTTAAAAGAAATATGTACATAAGGTAAATGCATTAGACAAACTCTTCTAATATGTTTTAAGTGAGGCGAGGCAAGGATAAGAAATCAAAAAAGTAGAGTAGGCAGTACTAAAGGAAATACTTGAGAGGAACAAAAAAGACTCTTAATGGAGTGGGTTGTGAGTCCGTCTCCGATTGGGAAATAGATGGAGATTGATTAGTTTTTACTTCTTATGCCAGAGGAATTTAACTCAACTTGACATATCTTCAAAGAAGTTGTAGAACTATTTGACGAACACAGTGTAATACTATATAATAGTTTCCCTTATGTCAATCTCCACTCCGTATTAAATGTAATATTATAAAAAATAACAAGTTGCAAGTCAACCTTTAGAGAAAGGGAAGTGAACACTACCTGTCTCTCTCTCTCTGTCTCGTAAAATCTCTCTCTTCTTTGATCTAGTCTTGTTCAGGAAAAAATCATAATGAAAATAATAATAATAATGTTTTAGGTTCATGAGAATGTCAAACAACTCAAGGAATTCTAATCCCTCAGAGTGACTAACTGACAGTATGAGAAGGACATATTTTTAAAACACTTCGCCTTTGATCTTAATGCAATCCTTTTGAAAAAATCCTTCTTTAACTGTTACATACTCAAATGTCAGATCGTAATACCAACCAAACAGACCTACCCTGATTAAAGAGTGTTTAGTATACGAGTTGTAAGTTTTTTTAAAGCGTGTTAAGTATTTTAGTAAAAGAATAAAAAAGAATTATTTTTGTAAATTTTTATAAAATTAAATCAGAAAGTAAACGTATGACTTTACTAAAATACGTCATACTTGTATTCATAATTATTTACTGTAATCCTCTCTAATTTAATCTTCTTCTTGCATACGTACCCTTTCACACAAAACAGGTATTTCCTCTGGAGGAAAATAATAATGATAAAACTCCTAATGAGTTATTTTTACTCTCTACTGCTAAGCCATGTACATACATTACATTTGTTACTAATATTAATCCAAAGATCAGAGGGGCAAAAGTATTACTCCAAAGATGAGTTTGCAATGATACCACAAGGTAACTGTGTGCAATTAATGCCCAGTGTTCACGCACCTAAGGGAAAAGCCCACTGATTACATTGGTGGTTGCATTGCAACACAAAATCACAATTATAACATTTCTAGACAGACAGAAAGGATTTAACCTTCCAGAGGTTATTGTTGATATGTAGAGCACAATAATAATGGAAATTAAATACAAACTACTAAGGGCGAATAGAAAGGTACGGAAATGAGATTTTACTCGAGAAGTTAAACATGCATGTATGTATGTACGTATTCAACACACTAACTAATAATAACTAGAAAATATACAAAACCAAACCATAGACTCCATACTCCCTGGTCTTAACCTGCCCGTTGGTATTGTTCAGTTCAATGCAACATTCAACTAAGGTAAATCTGCAAACCGAGAGGGAAAGTAGCAGCAGTAGGATTTCCCGTGTTTCCACTTACAACATTTATTTGAATAGAAAATAGAACAGAAGCTAGCTAGCGGCAAACGAAACATTATTAAAAGCAGAGTGAAACGATTTAACATGCTAAACAGTGGGTTCTGTAATAACCACCATAATATATTACATTCAACACTAAAAACTCTATAGGTAGTAGTAGGTAGATCCTTTTAAATTCTGATGTACACATTGCATCATCATCATCATGGCAAGCAAAGGTAGTTTAGTAATATTATGTTAAAGTAAGAGAGAGTAGGAGGAGGGTCATTAGCCGCAAACCAGGATAATGCTAACTAAGCTCTGACGGAGCCTTAAGTCTCCCGATTTATGTAAAGATCTAATGGCCCTGCTGGATGGAACACAGAAGAGTCTACAACGATTCAAAATGTTTTATACATAATAATAATATCTAATAGCGTTTCGAAGTTACATACAACAACAACTAACGGCTTCTGCTATTTAGGTTAGATTCAGTTCATTTTCTACGTAATGTGGATACTTGTGGATGGCTCCTGGCTAACTGGAATCATCATCACAGAAAGACCAAACCACTAGAAGATGTGAGAAATAATAATATCATATCATGCAAGAAAACTCATTTCAAATGTAAAGACCATTTCCGAAAGAGCTTCGTACATACTTTACATACAATCATTTGGTAGAACTTATAACTGCCTTTGTTGGGGAGATAGTTAATATTATATAGTTAATGTTATAAATACATAAATGATCATGTACATACCTTCTTAATGATCCCTTGGTTCGTTCCGACAAAAGCAACTGTGTGTTGTTCAGTTGCTGCGAGGGCGATTGATGTCAGAAGAGTGTCTGGGAATCTGATTGCTGCGGTTTGTGCTATTGGAATTGTACCCGAGATTTTTAGGCCGACGTCACAAAAATTTGGAATATTTCCGGCACCCTGTGAAATAAAGAAAAAATATTTAGCATTCAAAATTAAAATATGCAAGTTTAATTTCATAAATCATTTTCAAATCATTAAATAATTTAATAGACTTTTAATTAATAACTTTCACTTGTCGCTGGCTGATTCCACCGAACACCGAAAGCGGGTTTTCAGTGGATCCACCAGCCCTTTTTTATGTCCCTTGTCCCTACCTACCATATATATATGCAGTTTGCAGTTGTTAACCTTTACATCAATTTAGTAGATTTTGCATGAATCATACATATACAAATTATTGTGCGTGCTTTGATATTAGTCGTAATGAAATAAAAAATCACGGATTCTTTTTCCCACAAAATGACTCCTACTTAGAAAAGAAAACTAAAAATAATATCAGATGCGGTAAGTACACTTGATTTTGCAATAGGAAAACAAACTGTATGAATAATGCAGATAAATTATGATGAAACATCATCAAAGCCTAAATAAACCTGTGGCAATGCATAATGTAGTTTGTTTCATGGAAAGGTAACTAACTAAATAAAAGTGAAAAATGTTGTGGTTTTGCAATTTCTCTAACAAACTAAATTTATTATCTCTTCTGCATAAAATGGTCCAGCCCGCATCACCGCGCACACTTTTCCCAAGGATAATTTTAAGAATTAAGCTTTTCAAGTCGAAGAGTAAAGTCAAATCTAAAGATTT
>JAQFYJ010000148.1:0-18695 GCA_034694685.1 Isotoma anglicana | reverse complement strand
TGAAATCGCGGATGATATCAAGTGGAGATTAAATTCGAGTCGAGTCACCCGAAACACATCCCCGTCATTAACTACAAGAGAGAGACTGAATTCCATCTCATCTCATAAATGCTCATTCGAGACTTTTTACAACAATTGAAAACAACCTCATCCATTATTATTACAAAGAAACAATCTACTCTTAACAATCTCTTTCTTTCTCGCTCTTTCTTTATTCTGACATCCATCCATCTATCCATCCTTACAAACACAAGATGTTAAAATATACTTGCCTCTTTTTAACTTTTAAACTTTTAAACTTTTAAATCGTTAAAAAGTTTAAATATTCAAATCTTTAAATTCAGCTTATTTTATAAATTATAAGCTTGACCCTAGTGGGATTTCATTGGATGAGATATGTAAATGGGACTATTATTATTATTAGGTATTATGGCTGATAGTCCATCATTATCTTTTAGCCAGTTCGTGCTGTATTTTTTCTGTCTCTCTAGAATGAAATGGTTTGAGGTGAAAATAGAGAACACGTGGAGGTGATCTACTCTTCATATATAATAATAAAATAAAGTATAAAAGTATCGGTAGAGAATCGACAGATCATTATGGCAGAGAGATGATTATAGAGTGTGCCGCCCTGTGCCCTGCCCTTAAGGCACATAACCCACAATTATGTCGTTAACATTCCAAATTCAAAATAAACTGACCAGCGTATTCCATTGCATTATCTCCTTTATTACTTATCTCATTTTTAGACACTACGCTTACATAACGCTTACATTTTCCATTAGGGGTGCACAGGGCAAATTTACGCTTATGAACTCAAGCGTTTATTATAAGCTCTACAATTTCATCGAATTTTTTTGCCATTATTATTACTTTTTCACTAAGGTTTAATCTTAAAATTTTTTATGTGGGTAGGATAGTGATTTCGATTAAGCCGTGAAGGTTAGGCGGTCCCTACCCTACCCATATAAAAAAATCAAAAATCACAGATATTTATAAAAAAGCTTTTTAACCTCTTGCTGAGCGTTAAACTTGTTTCATAAGCACAAATTCTCATGTTTAAAAAAGCCTCAATTTAAATTTTTTTATGGGTAGGGTAGGATAGTGACTTCGACTAAGCCCAGAAGGTTCGTGTGGTCCCTACCCTACCCATATAAAAAAATCAAAAATCACAGTTATTTGTAAAAAAAATTGTTTAACCTCAGACTGAGAATGTATAGGATAAAAAATTAGTTTAACTTTTAAAAGACAAAGTAGTTAAGTAAAGTGAGTGGTCATTGACAAAGACTTGGACTAGGTATAGACATTTAAAATTTATTATAAAAGAGAATAAAAAAGGGGATAAGAATTCGACGGTCTTTAAAATGTTCATGAATTGATCTCAATAGTAGTAAGAATAATAATAATAATAATAAAATAAATTAAGTAGATTGAGATTGGATAGATTTGAAGTTAAATTGATTTTAGGTTCTTTATAGGTATTGATATTATTGTGGCTGGCCTGGCACGAGAGAGAGATGGGGCGTAGTCGTTCTTGATGGATGCGATCAAGAAATTCATAATGTGAGGAAATACGACACTGGATTATCTCAGGTTACAAAGTCAGAACACGTTTTATCCAACAAAACCAAAATCAAAAGAGAGTGACCAACAAAAAACTTGTAGGACAACTTTAATCCTTTAAGAATTGTGTGGGATATCCCATAATATACTCTTTCCAAAATAAATCTCAGGAAATTTTTAACTCTTGAAATAAGTAGGACTTACCAAAGAGTCTACTTCAGGGTCTGCTATATAGTACGGCTTCTCTTGTCGTATCTGAAATAAAAACAAGAATAAAAATCACATTTTAAAATTTAAATCCTCATAAGTCATCTCTTTATAGTATAAAAGACAACATCCATCTCTATTCTTAAACACTAACTTAACTCGATATAAATTATACATTTTAAAACGCTTCGCTTGACCAATTTCTTTTCCCTAAAGAAAGCGTTTTAGAAAATCCCGAGTTTTCAAAAAGCGCTTAAAGTAACCCGGGTGATTTATAGCATAATTGAAATTCGCCTTTGGAGTATATTTCATTTTGAATGGGAGCTTTGGGAGTTTTTTCCAAAGTTATGAAGTATAAAAGTGTCTTAATCCTGAGGGTGACGACGTTTTCAGTGTACAAAAGAATGAGCAGAGTTATGATGAGTTTATCTTTAAGAAGATGCGTTGATGACAGAGTGGACTTCGTATTTCACTCAGGGTGAAAGAGTCAATCTCATATTTTATTCATCCATTTTTTATTTATCGAGACGCTCAACAAAGCACAATATAAATTCCTCTCGAGTGATCAGTCACTTTTGTTGCTTGATACTATTCAGCTTAAGGATTAGATGGACCGTTCTTAAAATTAATCAAATTTACTCCATATTCTATAATTTAAAAAATAATTTGCTTGTTTTCACCTTAAAATATTCTGCAGGTAGAAATTTAAAGGTAGAAATAAACACCGGATTAAAAAAGAGTTTTGAGATTTATGAAGCGTAGAATTTGCGGTATAAGGTAATAAGTTTGTGTGACGTGAGGTATGAATGGCTGAGGTAGTAAGTAAGGAATAATCATGAATCTGATCATGATGTAGTACATAAAAAGAAGAAAGATACAATGCCAGATCAATATTCTACCTCACTGTCCAATCTCAGATTTATTAAAAAACATTAGAGACCAGGGTTCGACAACCCACCCAAATACCGCACCGCCTTCACAATATCATTTACATTAAATTAAACAAAAAATCATAAGAAAAACAAATTTAAGATTTTGAATTTTTTAAATCTTGATATCAAATGAATACTTACATCTTTATATTTTTTAAATATGGGAATTAACATTTTCTTTAAATTTTAAATGCATTTCAATATAGGGAAAATGGGTAAAATTTAGCAATTTAAAATGAATTTTTTTTCGTTTAAGCAAATTTAAATATACTTTTCCCATCATAATGAATATTTAATTTAGGAAAATTCTGTAAAATGGAAACGCTCTGGACGTAACATTTAGGAGGTGAGCCAACGTTTTTAGGAGGTAGGACAACGTTTTTAGGAGGTAGGACAACGTTTTTAGGATAGAAACAACGTTTTTAGGAGGTGGGACAACGTTTTTAGGATAGAAACAACGTTTTTAGGATAGAAACAACGTTTTTAGGATAGAAACAACGTTTTTAGGATAGAAACAACGTTTTTACGATAGAAACAACGTTTTTAGGAGGTGGGACAACATTTTTAGGATATAAACAACGTTTTAAGGTGGTGGGACAACGTTTCAAGGTGGTGGGACAACGTTTTTAGGAGACAAGACAACGTTTTTATAGGATTGTACAACGTTTTTAGGGGGTGGGACAACGTTTTTAGGAGGTAGGACAAGGTTTTTAAAGCATGGGACAACGTTTTTAGAGGATTGTACAACGTTTTTAGGAGGTGGGACAACGTTTTAAATGAGATTATATTTTCCTTAATAAAACCTTATTAAAAACTTGTACCAAAAATTTCCCATTTTTTTCTCTTAAATAACTCTTAAATATTTATTATTTCATCCTAAACCTGAGTTTCTTTTTTAAATAAAAAACTGGCGTTTAAAAACCCTTGAGTAGCACACCCGTTCCCTGTGCAAGGTAAAAAAGGTACAATTTTGAGCTGGATGCATGCTGAGTCTCATATGTCCATGGTAGATTTAGAAGAAGAAAAAAAATCAGCTCATCAGTTATTCCTTAGGATTCGAATAGTTGGAAGAGAGTGGATGAATCCCTCTTCAAAAAATACATTCTCTTCAAATGAATGTAAAAAATGGAATGGAAGGTCGAACTCTTCGCTGTATTCTTGTTCGAAAAAAATATTTAGTAATATTATTATTATTATTCTCTGTGTGGCTCTTAAAGACCTTCTTGTAAGTTATTCATCAACGAAAAGACATACGTCCATCCAACTGGACAAAACACATCCCTACGTACACTACACTCTTCAATCGTTTCCTTTTTATATCAAGTATAAAACGTATTCAATAAGAAATTATTAAAGTTTAAAAGTGAGGAATAAAAAACACCGTTTACAACAACACAATAAAGGTAGATTGTATAATAGTAAAAATAACGGGTGTCCCCAAATAGTTAGAATAGACTGACTAAATTGGGGTAAAAAAGGTGATTGAATTTTCTTTAGTGGATTGGATATAAAGATACAGGGTGATGATGATAATAATGATCACTCGATCCCTCTATGTCACATTTAACATTGAAATTTGAAATTGAAATTCCAAGATGGATCTGTGCCTCCCTTAACTTAAGGGTCAACTTTTAATACCACGATAGAATTACAAATAAATATTAGAGAGAGTTAACAGATTCAAAGTCAGGTGAGTTTTTGTAAAAGGGAACCCCTACAGAGTTATACTCTAAGAAAATATCTTTTTAAAAATAAGGCTAAGGGTACCCACCATGGGTACATTTCCATTCCATTCCACTCTCTGGTCTGTGCGACCTCCTAAGGGCAGAGGGACAAGGTCACAACAGACAGACAGACCTCACATGGACTGGACAAAAAGGCCAGCAGGAGAGCCACATCCACATCAGGGGGCTTCCACCATACCATACCATACCACAACCCAAAGAAGAATACTAGAGAAATAGATTTTAAAAACCTACAAGAACCTACCCTAACCTAACTTATAATATTTTTCTTAAGGGTCGTAAATCATTTGAAGTCCACACCACACACTCGTCTCTCTCTTAACTAAGGAATAATACACATGCAAGACAGTCAGTGAATGTGTTAAGTTAAGGGTCCCCTTGTAAAAACTTTTAAAACTTCGTAATGATGATAATGATAATAATGAGAGAAAAGTGTCTTATTGATGGGTGCAGTGACTCCATGTCATTCTCTCATTATTATCTCAAAGGGATAAAAAGGGATTAAGGAATCGTTAATCTGCTAATCCTTAATTCCTCTCTGTTATTTTACTTGAAGTTTAAAAAGAATAGGGAACCACCACGCATAATCCTTTGAAATATTAAATGTACACTTTTACATGATTTTGCATACGAATTCAACGATATAGACATTGAAGGTTAAAGATTATTATTATTATTACAAGGGGATTTAACTGTTTGGTATGTTTCCTACGAGACGAGATGAAGCGGACCCTTAGGGCTCATTTTCCCCTTTCAAAATAAACGGATCGATTTACATTATTGAACATTTTAACATTTACCCAAAAAAGCTATCACATTATATTTATAAATATATTCTAGCTATGAGTGTGTGTATTTTAAATATTTGAAATTGGCTTTTACATGAAATGAAATATTCTCTCTCTCTCTCTCTCTAGAATATGTAAAGGGTGAGTGAGTGAATGTAATTTCATCTTGGTCCAACCTTGAATCCTTCCTTTTCTTTTATCAAACTAAACTACAGAATGAACTAATTAAGCTTGTTTTCTTTACAATTTTTAACGCAGGTGACCACACCCAGCTTTTCGTGATTTACTTTATATCTATTCCGAACCCTGAGGCGTATTCAAAAAATATGTGTACTACACTATTCTCAACATTTAATACATATTGTGTTTAAGGGTCCAATTTAATTTAATTTCTAAGCCCATGGAAGAGAGTTAAAATGTGAAAATGGAATATTTGAAGTAAACCGCCGCACCTCTTTATTAGAGAGATGCTCAAGTGAATGGAAAACAAAGTTAACAAATTCTATATAGTTTCTTTGACTGATTCTATTTGTCTTTTTTGTATTATGTAAGTCTCTGAAGTAAGGAAGGAAATAATGAGGAAGTTGCTCTCTGTCTGTTTGTTGTTGGTGGTTCATTTTAAATGCTAAGAGGAATTGAATAATTGTGGAGTAAACGATTGGCCAAAAGTCCCTTTCCATCCAACGTCGTCCATTTGAGTTCATCGAGGCAGAACGGAGCCGTCTCTTTTCACAGGCAGAGTCTTTTGTACAGATTTGTGAAATAAAAATCATCTCTTTGGTGCAACACTTACAACTGTGATGAGAATGGTCTTGCATCTGTCACAGAGTGGAGTGAAGGGTCCCTTGTGGTCCCTTATCTATACCCTATCCATCTATCCATATATAGGATAGGTTGTTCTCTTTTACACGGAGATGAATAAGTAGAACAGGGTTGATTATTGTGATGGAAGGATGAAATGTGTCCCTTTCTGCCTATTATCTACTGAATTATTCCCGGAATTATTTCCACCCTGTACCCTTACTTACTACTTACCAACCAACAAACTAACAAATAAATGTCAACCTCTATCCATCCATCCATCCAGTATTTCTCACAAGTCACAAAAGCAACTTTTTTTATTCGAATGAAAGTATCACATTCAAAACTCATTATCATATTCACCCTTAGCCATCCCCTTCCTTTTTAATAAATCTTTTGAAATTTATTTCTAAATAAAATGCTACATGCTTTTACAACCAGTGAAAACAAACTGCCCATATTCTACATTTATTTGTAGGGATTAAATTAGGACTGTTTGCAAGGCGCCATTTTTTAAATTCAACGTCCCATAATGTTACTTTCATAAGGGTAGTTAAATATAAATTAAATATGCCTGCAATATATTGATAATGTTCAAAAATGATTTTTGAACAAATTTAACAACATTTTTTTAAATTTACTGTCCCCCCTCAAGTTAACCTAGGAGTTGCCCTGGATAGGTTTGCAAATTATGAGTAAGATAGCAATTTTCCTATCCTACCCATAAGCTATCCGTTCTGTCCTGCCCATGTTCACACCTATCCAAGGCAACTCCTAGGTTAGCTTATGGGGGACAGTAAACCTTAAACTAAATTTTAAAAATTTAATTTATAAATTGGCGGTTAAATTAAACCAATACAGGCATCACGTACATAATAACAGGTAAGCGTTTTTTGCAATGTACCTTTCCAAATAATTGGCTAATTGGACTTAAAAATGGGTAGGAAAAACGGATGGAAAATGGAAACGCATGAAAAAATGAGTGAAAGATGTAAAATAGCCTTGAACTATGTTAATAACTCTAAATAGTGAACAGCTGAGTGGAGTAAAAACGTGTTAGATATGCAAAACTAGTGAGTCCATTTCTGCCCAAATGATGTTAAAGACTATAAAAGGAAAAGGTTGTTAACTTAACATTGATGACTTTGGACTAGACTAGTATAGAGGGTCGTGGTCGGTTGGTGTGTGTGTAATCTCTCTGTAGTTTTATAACCGTCAATTTGTAAATATTATGTTTAAATCGGTAGTGTAATATATTTAGTAAACAAAGGAGAGGGAAGAGATGATAATAAAACGTGAATGGATGCAACCAAGGATTAAAGATAAAGTAATAAAAAAGACGTAAAAAGCCATTTCTGAGATAGTGCAAGCAATAACACAAGGGTAGTGCAACAAGTCTCTTCTTGCTTTGTATAGTAAAAATGCGTATAGAGAGAAAGTCTATAAATTGGGGAAGAAAGTGGCGATAAAAATAAGAAAAGAGAAGGAAATCACTTGCAATTCACTTAAATCCTCTGAAATTACACTCTCACCCTGTCTCAACTACTTTTAAATGCGCCATTCAAAACCCAATCTAGGTTAAATGCATTCTAACTCCTGTGTGCAAATTCCCTCCATAGTCTACGCCACGCACTATTTTTATGCGAAATAACCCTGTCTTGTCTTTTTACACTCCAGTAAAAACGCAGCGCTTTTAAACTGTTCAACTTGAAAAAAAGAGAAGATTTCCAAGTGCATTTAACGACAAGGCAAGAGGGAATAAAAAGTGACAAGTCATAAATTATAGGTTGTAAGTGCATAAATTGGCGGATGTGAAATGGGTTTCTGATTGAACTGAAGGTCGTCTCTTGCTCTCTCTGTGTATTAAACATCATCCACTCCATAATACAGTGCAATTAACAGAGTTTAACACCTTTCCTCCATATATTATATACAATCTATGTGGTTTGTGCATTTGATGAAGATTTTTAGATGATTTTATTAGCTGCCAAGCCACAAAAACTAAACATGTGGATTAACTATTAATTAAAACGTGTTTTACTACCAAACAATTATCCATCCAGAATCCAACTGACAGTACAAAGAAGAAAACTTTATTGCCCGGTGGACCACAAGTTGTGTTCACTTTTTTGACTTACTTAACCTAATGCGACTTATTGTCTAATTTTATAAAATACTTAATTTATTCTCTGGACTGGATACATTAGTCAATTTCCCATGGGTTAGAGTATATAGCCAGACCAGGTTATTACAGTTCATTTAGGAATTACATTAAATAAAGATAATATGGAGATCTGTTAAGCTCATCATGATATCATTTGGAGGTTTACAAAGGTGTAGTAAAAATAGAGGTTAACATGATGTTTAATGGATTTATGAACTTGTTCATTCCCAATCTCATTTCCATTCTTGCACTTTAATGATGTTCAAGAGGGATGATGATTACCAACTGATATGCTAGTCTAACGTGTTACTTTATCTTCTGATGAATTCTTTTATTATCAAGCCAATTCCCAGCCAGCTCTATACTCACTCACCTGCATGCATTCACTCTCTTCCCACATACAATTTACTTATGAATGGTTGAAATAAAGGTAAAAAGTAATCATAATGATCATTTGTAGTGCGGTTGGTAAAGTCGGATGCAGTTTTTTTATTCCCTTTTGGCATTGAGAGAGTTCGCGGGTGGTAAGTCTTCATATCTGGCTTACAATCCGACATTTCATTAGACTTGAGAAAGTAACTAACTCTTTCCGCTGCACACACACTAAACCAAATGCCCATCTCAACACAAACCAATTAATTCATCTCGCATTTTATTCCCCTCTTTAATATGCGCTAACATCAAATTACGTTATTTAAGCACAAGCTACCGGCTATAAACTACGTCATTTTATTTTATCCAACTACCTACCTTGGTTTGATACATTTCGAGCTTAATCCGCTGGCCTGCGCTATTATGAAGGCTTAAGCCATGAAATACAGAAATAGGCTTTGACAGACACAAAGCTTAATATAAAGCAAATATGAAGCTGGATTTGAATTTGGAGCTTAATTTGCAGCCTATAGCTACATTTGAAAGGCTTTAAGAACTAAGCCAAATGCACCACGATTTAGTCTCTCATTCTAATTAATTGTAGTAAGTTATTTCAAAAAAGCCTATTTCTTATAAGTATTTCCCACAGAGTTTGGACAGTGTAAAAGGATGAATTAGTATAGGTGTACAAGGTGAACGTGTACAATTAATCTTTTGTATAAATTTTAATTGAGTCAGGAAATGATGATAATAATAATGGTTGGCTAATGATAGTAGATTAGTGCGCAGGGTGCTTGTTATACAAACAAGATAATTCATACTGTTGAGTTCGAATGTTGTCTATTAAATATCTTTTACCTGTGTTGCTTAAGAAGTGCAAAATCTATCTTAACTCTAAATGCAGACCGAGCGAGTAGTATTATAGTAATTGGGACAAAATGAGAGGGTGCAACCTTTTAGCTAATCCCTCACTATCCTTACCTTACCTTACCTTACGTATGTATAGCCAATTTAATCCTCAATTCATTCATTTCACTTAAAAAGGAATATCCAAGTAGTGAGTGGAGTGAGAAAGTTTGACATGTCTTTGACATGTCTTTGGAGTAGTCGTGGCCACCCAAAAGACTCTTGTAAATTATCTCATAAAATATTTCCCTCTATCAAACATATCTTTAGATAAGTCTACTGTCACACAGAGGGAAATAAAAATGTTAAATAAAATATGAGGATAAACCACGTGCCTGGAAGGGAGTTAATTGTTGGGCAGTAAATAATGTAACGTGATAAATATAAGGTATTGCGGGGTGATGATGGACAGCTGCCAGAGTTATGTGAATATGTATCTATGTATGTAGTAGAGGGACATTCAAGTTCACTCGGTAGGCATAAGCAGACAAATAACATTTATTACATAACACAAATTCTGCTGTATTATTGACTCACATGCAAAGCATCCCATCCCATGGATCTTTTGCAATGGATTTAAAGGATGAGCATGTGGCGGACAGACGGCCCATTTGACATGGCCAGGCCACTCGCACCCACAAAAAAACCCAGAGAGAGAGAGGAACTATGCAATAATCTACCCTTTTAACGTATTATCTTCAGTTTAAATAAGTTCCCCAAATATCTCCATTTTAAGGAAATTCACTAGGTGCAGATTTACACTTGATAAAAAATAAGAAGGAGTAGGAGATATTTAAATAGGCTGGACCACCTACTATGGATCTATCTATCTGCAGACAGACACAATGAATGGAGAAAGAAAGAACTCATTCAATTCTCCTTCAAAGAACTCAATTGTTGTATTCTGCTATGAAGAGTGTCTCTTGATGAAACCACACACACACAAATATCTGTCTGGATATAAACTGACTGCAACTGGTCATACCTGAAATAAATACATTATATAACGAGCAGCCTAATTTAAATGAATTGTAGAAGAGTCGAACATGGTCAAGCATTAATCCACATCAATCTAAATGAGGATTCTGAGTCAGAGATAAAAAGAAGTAAAAAGGCGGTGGTCTCAACGAAACTGCTTAATTCAACACCTCGTCTCTCTCTCTCCCTTTCATTCATTCATCAATCTGCACATAAATGTATGCCCTATATTATTTTACTCGCACTAAGGTTTAAAATTCCATATCCACTTCCATCAGAGAGATTGAATACATGGAAATATGGGTTGAATAGAAAGATGATGATGAAACAATGTATAATTTAGAATTGAAAAGTTCTTTCGAAGGGAACAAAAATGTTAATGAAGCGAGAGTAAGTGGGAATTGTGCACAATGAGTTTTGCCTTACGCAATCGATCAAAGTCCTAAACCAAACCAAAGTAAACCAACGGTCCAGGCCAGATATTATATAATAGTAGAAATGGGCCTTTGACCATGTGCAACGGAGCGCGAGTAGGAAAAAGGGCCTACACTGTATATACAGTCTATATAGCCTACACCCTGTATGGAAAGTATATACAGGGTAGTCGTATCAATTTCACGTGGATGAAAAAAGCCTCAAAGCAAACAAACAAAGTTGTATTTGATTATTCATTCCCTTTTTACTAGAGTTCACAATTATGTTACTTTTGTTATGCAATCCGCTTTGTCCCACTCGATGCCTCTGCCTCTGCCTGCGTGTCATTTTCCAACCGAGTCTTAACCTAGAATAAGTTAATTGCGAATAAATGTTTTAAAATATTTTTTAAATTTCCCACCCTTAAGGCTTATGCTCTTTTAGGTCTAATGTGCAAACCTCTGGAAGAAGAAGAAGTTTAATTTGATATGAAAAGGGTGCCTTTTTTAATTCAATACTTTTTAAATGTGTTGTGAGCTCACAAAGGACTCACATGGAGAGTTTAAATTGGCATAAAAGGCCTCCCATCGATCCCTAACCGTACACCTAGAGTCTCTACCATATTGTCCACATTTAAACTATGTAATCTCTCTGTGTGTAATCATATCATATCCATTGAGTAACAAAGAAGAACTCAGCAAAAAGACTCTCAGCAGCCCAACAATCAAACTTTAGAAACAATGGACCCCTACATGTTCAAGTACTACTTCTCTTTATGTCCAATATTATAACATCTGCCACTTTTACTGAAGAAGCAATATAAGATGATTTTTGTAATGAAATTTCCTAGGCAATGTTGAGTTAAATAATAATGGTTAATTTCTACAATTATAGTGGCTTGTCATCCTATACTTTAAAGACTGTCCAGAGTATGGCGACCCCCCAACTAGACTGCACAGTGAACACCTTCAACTCACTTAACTAAATGATCTTTTATTATCCATCCTCATTTATTCCTCTTCTCTATTATTCCTCAGCAGAGTCTCTATCATCTTCACATTAACTCAAACCCCACAGACAGATTCATAGACAACAAAAAATCTTTTCATAATATTCTCAATTTAACTTGAGAGACAAGACAACTGTCCATCATACCCAGGGTTCACGACAAATCTAGACACAAGAAATGCCTACGGAAATATTTCGATGGTGCAATGTAACATACTTAAATACAACATTTTAATTTGTGTTCTTTTTGTTTTAAAAAATTATGATAAAAATTAGAGTTCGAGAAAAATGTCCAATATGGGTGCAAGAGGACGGAGAAACTATTATGGAAAAATTTTGGAATACAATGTAACATTTTCAATTGCAATATTTCGATTTGTAAGCTTTTTGTTTTAAAAAATAAAAATAAAAATTAGAGTTGTAAAAATGCAAGATTTCTTGTATAATACTGTAAGCACTTTGAATTATTTCAAGTTGAAGTTAGAATATCCGCAAGATTTAACTTAACGAGTGCAAAAATTTAAAATGGAAAAATTTTCATTTTTCTCCCAAGAATTTCCTTCCTGGGAATTTTTCCCCGATAGAAAATTTTGTTTGTGACGAATTGATGCGTTACTGAAACGAAACAACTGGAAGAAACATTGTAAAATCCGTGCCACCAAGACTGATCTAGTCCACCCACAGTGGACACTTTCAATTGAGACATTTTCATTTGAAATGATTCGAAGAATTAAGCGAAACCAGTGTGCAAAAAAAGAGGATATTGAGGCTAATAAGAAATATTATGAAGAGAGAGAGAGAGAGAGTTGTGTCTGTTGTGTACAGTTGTCAATCATCACACAGCCGAGAATATTTTCATCCAATATTTATTTCACACAGAGAAAGAAAGAAGTAAAGACGACGCTCCCTTCTCTAAAGAAGTAAATAGAAAAATCTGTTGAAAACTCAATGGTCAATGCAACTCTTTCATTCCTATTCACTAAATACAAACACCCGAAATTCAACAGAAATTAACCCAGTCTACATTCACATTCTCTCCAGTTTCTAAATGGGCTTTTCATAATTTCCTTTAACACATTGTTTCAAATAGGTTTTATGTTTCTGTTGATAAAATTAAGACCCATGGTTTATGCAAGATTCACGTTGCGTTGGGTTGGGAAATAGCCTAAAAAAACAGAGTATATTTATTGGCTGGAAACAAGGAAATTCGAAATACCCACGGAGGAATGAAGAGAGTCCATTCATATTGACAAAGTATTGCGACCTTCTCGTTCACATTCACTTACAATCCTTGGGTCAACAATTCCTACACTACTTTATTATCCCCTTTTTTTGAAAAACAATTCTTCGAAGTTACGAAGGGAAATTACAGAGTTGAGTTGAGACTTATGCAAATGTGAAGAGCTGTTGGCACACTCATAAATCTTTGAGTGTTCGGGGTGCAATAAATCAATTGTGATGGATGAAATGGACGGATGTGCGTTCGAACCACCCTCACTCTCTCATTATAAATTATAATCATGATGATCAAACCCAATCTGCCAATTATAACGAAATGAAAGACCCTATTTTTATAAATCTATTTTTTAAAAAAGCATCCCTTGGATTAGTTCCATTGCATTGCATTTACACCTTTTTCCTGCATGTCTTGGATGAAAAAAAGGAATTTTTACAACCTACTTTTTTACGAGTATTTTTTACTTACAATTTTTTGGAACATCATTTAAATTTGAAAGAAGGCCGGGTGCGGAGTCGAACGAAGGTAAGTTGTGCAAATTCAGGTAAATTACTAATTATCATCTGGCTAGCTTCTTGGGTTGCACTCGTTGCACGCAATCCAAAGCATGTGCTAAGGTTCTGCTCTTTCTTCTTAGAAGGAACAAGAGTTTTTAAACCATTATTGATTACTCACTTTGAGATGGACTTTTTAAAGATATAAAAAGAGTTTAGGATGATGGATCATCGAGATAATATATTGAAGAATATAAAAAAGAGAAAAGTCAAGGGCAACAAGGAAGAAGATGGAGTGAGGGTTCATCATTCTTTTGTCATCCACACACACACACACAGAGAGTGAGGAAGATGACATGACCAAGTGAAACAAACTTCACTTAACACATTATGCACCCTGTCCAACGTAGCCAAATAATATGAACTACCATCTAATACCATGACCGACATCAGTCCAAATCATTTATTCACACTTTGAAAAAATATACACTTGTATAGAAATAATTCGTATAGGGTTGGTCAAAAAATCCCTATGCAAAATTTAATTCATAATCTCTTATAATCTAAACTTAACACCTTTTGCAATTTAATAAATTTTTATTATTTTAAAACGCTATAAAATATGCAATTATTTAATTAACTTGTTATATTTTAAACTTAACACCTTTTGCAATTTAATAAATTTTTATTATTTTAAAACGCTATAAAATATGCAATTATTTAATTAACTTGTTATATTTTGAACTTAACACCTTTTGCAATTTAATAAATTTTAATTATTTTAAAACGCTATAAAATATGCAATTTTTTAATTAACTTGTTATAATTTGAACGTAACACCTTTTGCAATTTAATAAATTTTAATTATTTTAAAACGCTATAAAATATGCAATTATTTAATTAACTTGTTATAATTTAAACGTAACCGCTTTTGAAATCTAATTTGTACATTATACTTTTTTCTAAACTCTATAATATGCAACTAACTTTTAAATTACGAAACAACAATAACTATACTTAATAAATAACCCTTACTGAAATTTTAAACTTATACTTAGTTTAAAAAGAGATTTAAAACTAAAAGCCACTTAAAAGTAAGTAAAAGACTTAAACCATGGGTCATAAAATAAATATAAAATAAGTGTTCGAGTAGGCCAACCCTGTACCTAGTGATAATAGTGAGTGAGTGTATGTGTAAATGATTGTATAAGTAGAGTTGATATTGGTTGTGTCCCTCTTATTATTAAACTGAACTGGATAATGATGACTGGGAGTAAAAAGCGTGTTCCACCATGAGAGTGCAGAATTTCCAAAGGAGGCTGACTGACGATGACAATTCATCCTATTCAAAGTTCGTCACTGACTATGACGAAGGAGCACTGCTAAGCCAACTCCTCAGCCCATGACCGACAATCGATAAACACATTTTTTACCCCTCTCTTATAAAGAATAAATATACATGGAATACAAGTGTACCATGTGTGGTCAACCAAACCAAACCAAACCAAACCACAAGAAGAAGAAGAAGAAAAAATCGAAATGGATTTTTATCAAGGGGTAGACCCTTATGTATGGTTCGGGTAATAACAGGATAAGTCTACTCTCATTCCTCTAATCATTGAAATTTGAAATTAAATGTAGACCCTTTAGACACAATTGACCCATCTTCCACCTTCATTTCATTATTTCGTGTCATCTTTCATCTAAATGGGAAATAAACCTGACCCACCCACCCACACCTCAAGAAATAAATAAATCTAATCTTTTATAATATTTAAAATGAATCCTTTGGATTCGTTCCGTTTGGAATTTGACTTTTGGTTGGATGCGTGAGAAAGAGTTCCCTCAGATATAAGATAGGTCAACTTGGAATTCCAACGTTATGACTGAGGTCAACTAACCCTTTTATTTTATCTAAGAAGAATTCGAGGTAAAACCCTTGAATGTTTCTCATCACTCGTTAAGTCTCTCTCTCTAATATTCTAGTCTTATTTAAAGGTTATACTGAGATAAGGACTAAGGAAGGGCTTCAGTTTCTTCTTCTACACAAAACGAAAATCCCTTTTATACCGAGTGAGAAAAAACATTCTCTTTGTAAAGAATCTTTTTGGGACCCTTTCTTTATCCTGTAGATGTGATGTGAACCATCTGCACTATCCTAATAGTTATACATTATAACCTTTAGAAGAATAAGTTTAAGGACCCAGCAAAACTCTCTTCTATACCAAGAAAAAGAGAGACAAAAGAGTTTTCCTTTTTTTAAAAGATTTTTTAAAGGAAAAAAGTTACAATTTCTCAAAGGTGAGACTTATTCACTCTCTAGTTACGACGTTGAGGAATAAATAAAAACGAGAACAAATTCCTTTATATTATTGTTACCTAGTTAGTTTTTAATACCTTTTTAAATGTACGAGAAGGGAATGAATGTCAAAGGGCGCACTTCCTCTGGGTTAAAAAAGAGACCACGTGAGAGTGAATGTGAAACCCTTGATTATCCACTAACTAACTAACTAACTGTGTATTCAATTCATATTAGAATTTCAAATTCAACTCTTTTCTCCACACTTAACGATCAGATCAGATCACATTTCTTTAGTCAGCAGCGGCACCTTTAACTAATATTTAATGAGACCTTTTTTAATCTCTCTAATATTCCAAATTATTTCATTTCTTTTAAATTTAAAAAGATTATTTTAAAATTTTAAAAAGTGAGGAATTTCCCTGAGCATTTCTATCCAAGTAAAAGGTTTATCGAGTGAGCAGATTAATTGAAGGTAGATACAGGTAAGGTATGGAGTGTTGGCTAAAAGAAATATAATTAGTTTAAGCCTGAGACTAGGGAATAATAATAAGTGGTGGATGGATAGAGAAGAACACGCAACGATTAGTAAAAGAACTTTGAAGACTAACCCAACCTATACAGATAGATAATATTAATATCTTGGGTATTAAAAAAGTGTTCGTTTTTTCTTCTCTACTTTTGTAGTTGAATAGGGAGGAGGATGTTGTTGTTTGAAGGGAACTTCATTGCTCTCGGCTGCAAGATCAAGTTTCAAGTCCCATCGGCATCCAAACCTCCCTAGGTTAAAAAAAACCCAAACTATCGCATCTGGAAACCGAGAGAGAGACTGCATGGAGCTCAAACCAAACCACAACCTCAACACTGTTTCCACTCTATCTTAAAACACATCTACGCACTTTACTCACTTTTATAATTACACCAAATACTAATTATGTTTCACTCCACTTTTGAATTTCCCGCCGCTTAATACTCTTTACATTAAAATTTAAAATTTAAATTCAGGATTAAAGATGGATGTTCTTGTGCTTTCTTACCTGTTTTGAGAAGACGGCAATATCTTCGTTAAAGGATTCGGATGAGCAAACATCACCGCCTGCAACGCCTGGCTCCCGCGGCGTGCAAGTTGCTAATTCACATTTCTCAAAGATCAGAGCCAACAAGGGAAACAGCGGGTGACTGCAAATTCAAACACAACATTTATTAACAACATTTATATAAAAGAAGGGCATTTTGGCAGGGAAAAGAGCGATTCCCTTGGGTCTATGGGGATTTCACACTCAAGTTCAGTGAGGGAGACTTCATCCCTTCATTACTTCATATTTATTCCCTATTGGCAAGGATTAAATTGAGAATTCAGGATGGATTGCCCGTTTTTTGAAATGCTCCCGACTCTACCCGATTTTCTCACCCAGATATGACAATCATCCCTCAATCCCCAATACAATACAACACAAACCAAATAATATTATAACAAAGGATCTCTTTTAGGCCATTTTATCCTTCTCAGTTTAGACTTTAGACTGTGTAAACGAATAACATATTTTCTTGTTTAAGCTACTACTACACTATTACATCATGTTTGTTAAGAGCAAACAGGAAATCCTCTGGTAATGGAAGCTAATTTTGAAAATTGTATAAATCCCCGCCGCCTATTTCATATTGTGTTTTAAATAAAAGGTTTTTTTGGCAATTGGAATAATGTACTAATTTAAATACTG
Source organism: Isotoma anglicana (assembly GCA_034694685.1). Lineage (NCBI taxonomy): Eukaryota > Metazoa > Arthropoda > Collembola > Entomobryomorpha > Isotomidae > Isotoma > Isotoma anglicana. The sequence goes on along the minus strand of JAQFYJ010000148.1, from coordinate 1,066 downwards.
ATTGGAACGGCTTTCCTATCATTAATATTTTAAAACATAGTTTTGGCGTTATAGTTCAAATCAGAATTTATTTAAAATTTAAAAAATACCGGGAATAATTTGTAATGGATAATGGCTATTCATTTAAAATACTAATGAACATTCATCCTCATTGGTTGAAATAAAAATGCTCCTAAAAATATGTATTTTGAAACATAGTTTTTTGGTTTTAGGTAAAATATATAACGACAAATATTGGACATACCTAGTTAATTATTTAAAATATAAAAAATACCCGGTAATAATTTGTAATGGGCATTAATTAAAAATACTAAGCAAAATTCATAGCGTGTGCTAAAATAAACACATTTTTCATCACTTTTATGCATCGATTTTAAAAATTCAAAAATTGCGCTTACGTATTTTCGTAAATTATTAAACAAACAAGGTTCCAAAGCTACCAAAAATTTGAATAAAATATTCGAGTAAATATTTAAATGAGGAAAAGTAGAGAATCGCAAGAGGAAAAAACAGATTGTATAATATAATAATTGAGTATAAAAATGTGAGTAAATTTGATGGACGTGACATTGAATTGAGAAGAGCACAAATTGAACAAAAACTTAATAAGTGAATTTATTCATAAAGGATTAAAAGCTCAGACTGTACTCTTAAAAACAAGAACGTCATTTAATGGCCTCGGCACAATCTCAATTTCACAATCAATTCCACAAATATTTACACTATTCTATTATTACGTGTTTTCATCAATTTAAATCAAAACAATGTATTTCTCTATCAAAAACGCACATTTATCTAGCTAAAAATATTAGATAAAACATTTAAATAAATTCAATGCAGAAAAACAAATGCAAAATTGGTGTTAAAATTCTCCAAAGTCTAGATTGCTCTTTTAGATTTTATTTTACCCATTGATTTATTCACTTTGAAATTGAATAAAAATTCAGGATTAAAGATTAAAGCGCATAGCATAGAGTGGGAGATTTTTATATTTATCGGGATTTGAAATCGGGCCGAGATGTCTGCTAAAATCCAGTGTTTATATTTTTTTCACGTTGTTATTTTG
>JAQFYJ010000147.1:0-18720 GCA_034694685.1 Isotoma anglicana | reverse complement strand
TAATTCCAGTGCAATAATTTCATTTGAGTTTGTAAATACGAAATATAAATTATAATAATAATGTAAATTCACGTTTCTATTAACAGTTTGTTTATGGTAATTGATGCATGCTAAAAGAATGTTGAAAGCTTTTAAATCGTTGTAAACTTCAATAAATTGAATTAATTTAATTGCATATCTTGTTTATTGTTACAATCTTTGGCCTCTTCTAGCCATCATATTCATAACTAGTTAATAGTTAATATAGTCTAAGTTAACGTTATCTTTAACTTATTTCTACATAATGACAGACGATTTAAAAAGTTCTCTTTGTTTAATTTACACTTTACACATATGGGATTCTGAAACAACTACCTAGTTAACATTTATCAAAAGCACAAAACAATCTTTGAAATTCAAACCATTTAACTATCCTAGTTTAAAATGCACAGTAGAAAAACTAAAATACAAAGGAGTTTTTATTTAAAGCCGTAATTTTAATAATTATTGAGCGAAATTAATTCTAACGTTGGAGAATTAAATCTGGCTCTTGAGCTGATAGAGAATTAATAAAATTTCAAAATTTTCGTTTAAAATTTAAACATTTAATTTGACAAAGTTAAATATTTAAAAACACTAAGATATTTAATCATATTTAGTGTAAAAATCTATACTTAGTACCTGATCGAGTTATTGTGTATAGTATGTATAGAGTTTTAAGGGTAACCAGCAGAAGAAATCACCTTATTTTTAAAAATCGGCAATTCATGTTTTGAAATTTAATTAAAATTAAAAATTCACCGTAAATGAATAAAATTAAACCGGTTAAATTAATCACACTCACAGTTACAATTATTTACATAATATCTGCTCTGAATATCACGATAAAAAAACAATATCAAAAAATCATGCTAAGACAATCATTCACAAATAGAATTTGACATTTAGCTGTACATAATAATTACATTGTATACCGTAACGAAATAATATTATGCTTTTAAAAAACTCGACAAAAAAGATTGTATAATATTGAACGTGTTTATATACTCAACAATATTATAAAATGACATTGGACAAGAGTTCATTACTTGAAATATCTTATTTGGTTATACATTATAGAAACACAATTTACACAAGATTCGTTGCATCTCATTCTCATCTAAATGGCAAACCATTTGCTTGGAAGCACAATAATTTTGGCACAATAATTCACGTTTTAGAAAGTCTTAAAAAGTTATAGTTTATATAGTTTGAAGTTTGAATTAGTAATAGTAGTAGAGCAACTGTTAAATATTTCATAATTTTTTACTTATCTTCTAAATATTATCATCATCAGTTTAACAACAATTACAATTAATGAACAAGACATTTTTTTCCATTTGAGGTATTGTAAAATCTGCATATTTTATTTTCGTTATTTTTGTCATGAGTTTTAATTATTCTATACTATTTTATATCTACTACATTTTTTTAACAAACGATTTTTTTTACAATTTACTTTAAAATTCAAATTATGATATTTACAATTTAGCGAGTTCGTTTCAGCGAAAAATTCAGTATATACTTTCTCCAAACTAATGGAAGCGGGCAAGAGAACAAGTCGGAATGACATACAGGGATTTTATGTCGCATCGATCACTTATTTTTTTAGATTCTTATAAAACTATCTCACTTTAAATTAAAGTAATTAACCTGTGTCTAGCTAGGTGAAAGAAAACTAGAGTTATTTATACCGATACAGAAAATTCTATAGACTACCTCCAGACAGAGTTATCAACTACTTCTAGCTCTAATAAAGAAACCTCATCAATTTGGGTTAACATTTTAAAAAGATTTATAATATAGTTCTAGTACGAGATTACTGGAACGAACTATTGTGCCTGTTATTATGCGAGTTACTTTCCTTTCAGCTTTTTACATTAACAAGTAGAACATTCTTCCTCACATCTAATACTTAATATTATGGCTAATTAATTATTTAGAATTTTTTCGTAGAGCGTAAAATATTATATTATTTTGAAAAACGTACGGGATCACATTCCATAAGGACTATTAACAATATTGTCTCAAGTTCGTCATTGGTGTTTCTCAAATTTGTCTCTCTATATAATTCATTTAATCTTAACTAGACGTAAAAAGTGTCAGCCACTTTTTTAGCCATAAATTTGTAAACATTTACATGCAGACGGACACGTACACAAGGAATAAAAAAATCTATTAAGCATGACTAATAATCTATTTGTGTAATGCACATTTAAAAATTATTCCTCTTAAAATGATACTTGATTGATTGAACCGTACTACTACAATTGCACAAAAATGATTGAAAAAATCAACTAACTCTTTGGACGTTCGCTATGAACAATATTGAGTGAAAATTGCAGGCAATTCTACGAAATAAAAAATAATGATTGAAATTACGTTAGTTCGTTTGATACTAACTTAACGCGACAAGCAAAGATTACACATATTGCATTGACAAGCACAATCATTCCAGAACTTATAGTAGATTCAACAATAATATTAAATTATAATCTATTTGCTTGTGATTTTTTGCAAAAATCAAATAAGACTAGGATAAAATTCTGATTGACAAAATTTCCAAAAGCTAGTAACTTATAGGAAGGAACTTAAACATCTTTAGTTATTGGCTACGAGCAATAAATTATATATATACTATATCTATTTATATAGTATATATAATTTGTTGCTCGTAGGTTATTGGTAACTCTCATTTGCACTTGAATGTTTCATTTGAGCGTTAATGTTTCTTGAAATGGCACATAATTTCAATAAGTGGTAACTTTTTTTCAAAACTGCTCCTAATTGTAATTAACTTAAAATACTCAAGCCTTTACTACCAGAAATCCATTTGTTTTAAAATTATTTACACATCCTTTAAGAAATTCTATGTTGAAAGTTTGAAAGCATGCAACAACAATTACAGTCAGTTTAGGATAGATAATATTATGCCCCGTTAATTTCTTGAGTATTATACAGGTACCTTCGAATAATGTAGAAAAGAAAAGTAAACTCCACAAAAATGAAGATTCCTGCACAAAACGACATTTACATGCGACAATACCAACGAATAAGAATATTACTATTTTCAGTTTCATTTTTAAAGGTACAGATGAATAGAATGTACTTAGAGAGTCGCTGGTTCTTTTCTTCTACTGGATCAATTCTACAGCTACTTAAGGTTTAATTAGCTACTAAAATTAATTACTTAAATATTACAATTTCTCTTGCCGCAGCAACGGTTCGTTGTGTAGAATTGAATTCGATGCATCCGATCCTTCCAAGTAGCACATTATATATAATAGTTTAGTAGCGAAGATATAACAATAATAATTATAGTATAATTCTAAAAATTCGTTGTTTATAAACCTGGCTGGTGCAATGCATACACATGCATAATTAATTATGGTCATTCATCAAGTATGACATGGCATGCAATTGCAATTATAAATTCTTTTGGCACGTCTTCACCGACTTACACTAAAGATACAAACTAAAATTAAGTATAAGTGTACCCTATAAACGTTAAATTACTTATCATTTTGTGAACAATGTTTCTTTCTTAAAAACAAGAGCGATGAATGGCCGATTGTTGAATAAAGCTTTTTCTCTTGTGAATTACAATACATTAGTTAGGGGCATTGTGTGTCAAAGCTCCTTTCCGACTGGAACTTGACGATACATTGTGTGAAGAAAAAATGGATGGATCCTTGTAGGCCTTCGAAACTTGTTGGTTACTGACTAATTAATAGTTCTTACAAATATAATCATTTAAAGTCAATCAAATCTCTATTAGATTATACATATAACGTATAGGATGCAATCGTAAGAGATATAAATGAACTAAAACGTACGATACAGTAGTAAAGATACAATACGATTTCTCTAGTACCCGATACTGCGAATATGAAACTGTTCTTTACCGCAGCTAACGACTACTTTGTGGTTTACAATAGGCATAACGATGATTCATGTGTTGACTGTAGGATCCCGAGTGAGAAAATCGCTTTCCACATTTATTGCACTGGAACGGCTTGGCTCCTGTATGAAGTCGCAGATGCTCTGTTAAGTGATGCTTGTGTTTGAACGCCTTTTCACAAGTACTACACTTGTATGGCCTTTGACCTGCGAATTTAGAAAAGGATATAAAAATATATTATTAAAAAAATCAAATCTAACATCTCCACTCTAAAGCATAACTTTTAGTTCAAAGCTGTAAAAGTTTTATTAACCAACCTGAGTGTTCGTATTTATGACGGGCAAGAGAGCTCTGCTTATTGAAGGATTTCTCACATTGATCACATTGAAATTGTCCTAATTCATCCCCTTGTTGAGAAGAGGTTGACGTTCCATTTCCACTACCATTCGTTTTTGGTAAAGATGAAGTTTTACGTTTCTTCGTTGGATTTCCAATTCCTAAGAAAACTGGATGCTCTGCATTTTCCCCATTTCCTCCAGCAATAAGGTTTAAGGGGGAGTGGTTAAAGCCATTTAGATACAACTCGGAGTGAACAGTTGTTGATGGACTGTTGGACGGAGGTGGAATAAATCCAGAGAGGAGTGGATTTAGGATGGGGCCAAGTGAGACGGATGGAGAAGGGGTTCGAGTTCCAAAACTCAGGTTACCGTTTTGAGACCCGTGAGAGTTGCCAAAATGACTGAAGACGGAGGGGGATGCTGGTGGTTGAGAAAGAATTTTTGCAAGTCTTGAGGAATTATTCAAAGTCTTTGGAGATGAGTTGCCATTGCAAGGCGAACTATCATCATTCATAAATTTCAGACTGGTTGGGGTTACACTGGCATTTCTACTTCTTTTTGGACTGGAACTAGGGGATGCTTTCTATAAGGAGACAAAATAAAACTGTTTAGCAAAAAAAATCAAAATAAAAATCATTAACACAAAATTGATTAAAAAATGCACACTTACCAAATTCAAAGGCTGATTCTCATTACTAAGCCCGATAGCATCTTCAGAGTCAGAAGTCATCTCTGAAGTTATAGAAGGACCAGGTGAATTGGATGGAGTAGATTTTTTCGTAGAAAGGTCCAAAGGTTGTTCCCCACTAATATTGTGACCAGTACCCTCTCCAGTTTCACCTTCACTTTGCTCAGCAGAATTAGTCAAAGGAAGATTCCAACCCGGTATAGCCATTCCCAATGTAGAAACTTGGAATCCATTATATAAAGAAGTTGAAATACCCGGAGACATTCCACCTCCAATGGAAGAACCTTTTGAGCCAAAAGCAGACAGTGGAGGTCTACCTTCTCTCCTATCTCTTGCACGACTATTCTGGAACCACACCTGTGGATAGAATCGTTAATTTGATTTAAGTAAGCACTACTTCAAAGTTGCACTAACCCTGGAGAACTTTCTCCACGTGAAAGCAAACTTTCTCTTCCCCCATCTTAATCATCATCATCATGACTAATTCAATTACCTGAACAACTCTCAGTGGCAGGACTAATTGTTGAGCCAAGGCCATAAGATGTTCTCGTCGAGGACGAGGATCCACGGCATAATGATGTCTCAAAATAGCTAGCTGAGACTCACTAAACAAAGATCTCACTCTAGCCCTCCGCCCCTCTTCAACATTTTCCTTGGTATCGTTATTAATTTCATCTAGTAGAACAATTCAAAAGGAAAATTGATTAATTAATTATGCTTTGGCTTATGAAAAGACAAAAACGTGTTAAGAAGAAAATCATCCATAATTCTATCTAAACTTCAAAATTTTAGTCAACACTCAACCCTAATTAAAACAATAGGAGTAATCAGCAAACAATTAAAAATTCTCGAGTGAAAAAGGGAAAAGTAAAACTTACTATGCTCTCCACATTCATTTTCACTTTGACTCGAAGGTAGTTCATCCTCATTCATTCGTAGACTTTCACTTTCAGTCATCATCCCATTCTCATTATCAGATCTCGAAGAGTCTTTTCTCCTCAACTTTTTCTCTGGTTCACCAAAACCGCTTTGTTGCTGTTGTTGACACAATTCTAGTTGCAACCGAGCGGCAAGGCCTTCAATCCCATTCTTCTTTTTAGACGACGACATCATCTTCATCATTGCCATTGGATTTTTATTTTTATTCCCATTCCTTAAAATGCTATTCTTATCATCTTCCTCAGTATCAGTTGTGATACTGTTGTTATTATTATTATTTTGGTATCTTTGTTCTTCATCATCGTCATCTTTGTTATTAAATGACGATTCAGATTCCCCACGTCGTGGTGACCTCCCCAATCCAAGACTGCTACGGCTACAAATAGATCCTTCTTCTTTTTCATCCCCATTATTATAATCATCGGTATCAGCCCCCGTATCCGTGGTCGTATTATTATCAACCCTTTGACCATTTCTGAACTGACTGAGAAGTTGTCTTGTAACACTGGCATTTACAGTATCCAGCATCTTCCTTACATTATTGTCCATACTGTCTCTCTCATCATTGGCCAAGTTGTCATCATCGGAATCGATTCCAGTCTCACAGTCATCCATAGCATCTTCTTCTTCCTTAATTTTTTTCATACTTTTAACCTGACGAAGAGAAGGAGATGTTGTGGGTGTAGTTATCACAAGAGAAGAGTCTTCATGTTGGCCTTCCTTATCAATGCAATCATCTTCATCATTGTTATCGTCATCATCATTATCATTCAAATCATCCCCATTATCAGCATTTAGCTTTGCTTCATGTTCTATTTTAAATTTCTTCTCTGTCCAGTGAGGCTCTGGCGAAGGAGATCGGGAGCGTCGGTGGTGGTGACTCTGGTTTTGATGATGAGAAAGTTGATGTTGGTGGTGGTATGAAGAAGAACCATTCTGTTTTATTACAGGAGTAGTCCCCTTAATGACATTGTCGCTATCCAAATTGGCCAGTTGCCGCAGAGGGGAATTGTGTGGAAGTGAATTAAAGAGAGTGGTCAATGTATATGGGTTAGGAGGTAGGTTCGCTGCTGCGGCTGCTGCTGCTGCTCCCATAAAAAAGGGATGGAAACCCACTGAAGCTGTAAAATATTTCAAAATAACTAACTGATATTGCTCAAAAAGACATAGAAGAGTTAGAGATAGACAACACTAGAATCTAGAGACTACACAAGACTTAGAAAGGAATCTCAGTCCAGTCTTGGTTTTTTTCTCATAGTTTCTAACTTCCAGACAAGACTAACTTTAGTTTAGTTTAGTGGATGACCATAATCATATCATATCTCTGGTAATTACCTGGAGGAAGGAAGGGTGGTGAGGTGGATGGATAGTTTGTTGGCAAATCGTTACTTTTATGGTTTATCATTATATTATTGTCCTTAGAAGGAATCGGAGTTTTGGCCAAGTTTGCGGAGAGAAGAGGATGCCCGGGGAATGTTGAGTCTATTGTCGAGGTGGTCGTCGGAGTAGGATTTGAACCATTATTAGATAGATAGTTCCCTGGTTGCTGTTGTTGCTTAGAACCCTTTTGTCCTGGTGAACTGCTATTTGATACACCACTCCCTTTGTTCTCCACGTTACGATTTCGGCCGAGCTAATGTCCAGAAATTACAATTATTTATTTCCTGTTTCACCATTCTCTTCAAGTATCAATTTCATCTCTGAATCTGTCTCACTGTCTATACGCCTACACTCTACGGTTATTTTGATGATGATGATGATGGAATCTATAGGCATCTACAAGACTCATCTTATTGTCTAGAAACTCTACTTGCAATTTAATATATAAATGAAATCTTAAGGATATTACTTCGTTTGTGGGCAACCATAAACGACCCAATGGCTCTTCTATAGTAAATGTCTCATAGTATTATAAGTACAACTCTATACATAATTGCTTCCTTCCTTTGATGTCCTAAACACACCGATTAATATCAAGTGTCCTTTCCTGAGATTTCATCCCTTACTGCATTTCTCAGAATTATCTTCTTCGTACACATTTCAGGTACTACAATTAATTATTTTACGTTTTCTATTAATATATATAACGAATTTTAATACACATTCTATTACTAAATAAAAAAACAAATATATTATACAACCATAAACCATTAAATTGGGTCTTGGAAAAACTTATGAAACTTCCAGTATGAAGTTGCCCATAAAAGTTATATACTTCTTGGAACTCTCAAATCCTAAGAGCAAACATCAAATATTAAAATATGCAATGCCTCTTACTCTTCCAATTTTTTATTTATGCGACGCAACCCTATCTGATCCTAATCCCTTTGATACTCTCTTTTCCCAACTGGAAAAGTACACAAAATTATCTTAAACAAATACTCACCTTAAGGTTCATGATGAGGCATTTCTTGGAAGTCATATGGGAGGAATAGGAACCCGAATGTGAGAATCGCTTCCCACAATTGGAACACTCAAATGGCTTTTCCCCAGAGTGAATTCGAACGTGTTCCTACACCAAAATACATTATCATTTGTTAAACGACTTCTTATACACTTTCAATATGTATCTATTCTTATGGCATGCGAGGGACTTGCAAAGAAATTGCTAAAAGTACAGTATATAGTTGCAAAAAAGTAAAACAATACAGGACAATACAATTCAAGACACATGCTAAAATGGCAATACAAAGGTCAAAATGGCTAGAAATTACTCGGAGAAATCTATTAGATACTAGTTTACCTCTACATGCACTTCTGATAAGGTCTAAAGTCATGAAACATGTTTCAACATTGACTTTCACCCAATATAAAGTACTTTCACATATGGGGTACTTTGAGACATTCCAACCCCCTTTCTTTTTCATTCTGATTTCTTTCTCTACTCTCAGAGTTTCTCTTCTTTTAATATTCTCATGCAAATTTGAAAGCGTTAAAGTGAGGTATCAAGGTAATTTCTCAGTAAAAGATTATCTCTACCAGTTAAAAAAGATTGTAGAAAAAAGGTACTTCTATAAAACCTAAAACACTAGAGATTTACCTTTAACCTCAATCTCAATACTTTCCCCCAGACAGGATTAAATGTTTAGCATGCTAATTTCTTTAAACATGAAATCCTTAAGATTAGTCCAAATCAGATATCTTTTTTTCTAATTAACTTGAATCCTCCTCTTTCAACCTCATAAAAATACGTATAATCCTTAAAAGCCTATTAACAACACTCAAGAAGACTGAACAGGAAAGCCGTGCTTATTTAACGTGCATACAAACAAAGTTGATATTAGATAAAAGTACTTATAGTAGTGCTTATTATTAGCTCTTTCGTGCATTGTTGTGTAGACCGTGAATGTGGAATTTAACGAGGGCATAAAAGTGCACATAAAAAATTCAAGAGCATGAAGTGTCAGTGCTTTTGGTGCACATTATCATAGCTAATAAATGGGGCAATTATCAATAATAGTTAAAAAATGCAAAAAAGGGAAAAGTCTCATTAGCCATTAGGTAGAAAAAGACAATATACTTAGGTATTAAAATAACGTGCAAAGTGCTTAATTCATGCATTGCTGTTGGTAGTGGTAGTAGTGTGATGTTTTAGTAAATGTTAAGTGCAAAATAGCAAGACTATATAAAAATGTGGTAATGTGAACCTTTAAATGATGTTTAAACTTGAAGGCCTTTTCACAGTCAGGACATTTAAATTTCCTCAAACCGGCACTCTCGTCGTGGCTTATCATATGTCTTTGTAATCGGTAGACGTTTGCAAATTGCTTAAAGCAAATTTTACACGACTGAAAAATCAATTTCGTAATCAGAATCGTTAAGATTAAACTGTTGTATTGGGTACATATTATCATCATATTAAATGTTATAATATGTAATTTCAATTTCCTTAATAATTCAGGGCTAAACGGTAAACGTGAGAATGCATAAACTATCTTTTCCTCTTCAAAGTAATTAAATCCTTTATCAATCAACCCGGGATAACTCATAACCCTTTAGTTTTAGCCTATAATATAAGTTAGTACCTATATCACCTCATGCAACCTTTTTATATGATGTTAATTTACGTCATCAGACGATGCGTCAGATTCTTCCGTCTCATCTTTTTTTTTCTTTAATCGAATGTACCTAATAACCTAACCGTTTTTTCACGTTTACCGTAATGAAATGTCAACAACTTTGGAAATATTACATAAATTGTAAAATTTTCATGCGATAATATATCAAATTTTAATAATATGGAAAGATGACAAATATATTAAAAAATACACATACCTGATTTGGGGTGGGATGGGATCCCTCGTGTTTTTCAAGTTCGTCTCTACGATTGAAACTAAGTCCACACTGGTCACATTGAAAGGGTCCACCACTACCAACAGACTTATTGTTTGCCAAAAGACTTAGAGAGTCGGATAAGGGTGATGAGGGCACACTTCCTCTAGAAGGACTTCCCATTGACTCATCTTTAATTCCTCCGATCAGATCTAGTCCAGACTCTACTCCACCGTTATTGACCACCGAATCTGTTCATAATAAACAAAAGAAAATCCCATGTAATCAATCAGGTCATTTCAACTCTATAAAGTAAAAATATACAATGCAATCCAATCCTGCAAATGCTAAGTCTTCATAAAGAAGCAAGGCGTACGCAAAAATGCATTAAGAGACGCAGACGATCGTGTTTTTTAACAGAATTTCTATTCTATCGGTTTCATTTACTCCTCTAATAATAACCACTAATGACCCCACACACTTACATAATAATATAAAACTACATGATGAATTAAAAATCAATAAATTCTTTCATTCTATAAGCAATTCGATAAAAAATAAATAAATACGCAGAGACATTCACACCGGAACTCATATGAACTTCTAGAGATGTAAAAATTCTATGAAATTCGATAAAAACCAATATTTATTATATTAACATTAACATTAACAACTAATTACCCTTCTTGGTCTTAATTATGTCTAGACTTAAATATTAATAAATAAACACATCCTTTTTTTATTTGTATCAATCTTACCATAAATAATTATCATAATATAATAATAGTAAGTATATTGAAATTGAACTAAAGTCTAACTGAATTTAAGGATAACTCACTTCGATAAGCCGTCCACACATGAGCCAATCTCCAAAGTCTCATAGAGAATGCATTGCTTGCACTGTAACAATCTAAGCTCAACATGTTCCTAACCACCATTTCATCATCACTTTGACCAAATCCTGTGTACATAGGGAAGACGAAGATGGTCTTCGAATTTTTAAAAGTTTTTTATTTAGAATTTAAAATTGGAAATCTTAATTCAAACACTTTTCATACATTTAAAGAAAATCACAACTGATTTAAAATTAAATCTCACTTCAACCCCATTCACCCAACCTGTCTGAGGTGGATGTTTTAATGGTAACAGGTGAAAGTTGTGTTTCAACCCAAAATCCAATTCAACTCTCTGAACCCACTATGATTGCTGCCTGAGACACTCACACGAAACTTTCTCTTGATTCTAGTTCAGCCAGGCCAGGAGTAACCCACACCACTATAAGTTCCACTTGCACCTTCCCCAACACAACATTCTCAATATCCCCCACCTTCCACAGGTGTTTTCACCTTTTACACCTTTCTCTGACTTTCTCCTTGCTCAACCCAAATGTACTTTTTACCCCAGTAATATCTTCAATCTTTATTGAATCATACCTGTATAAGGTGATTAGATTGACGTTAAATACTAAAAAGGTATTTTAACGGTGATGGTGACTTTTTTGTTTCTATACAGTTGATGTATGTATATTAATATGGAGAATATGATAATATATTAAAGTACTTGAGTATTTCAAGCTTTTTTATGTGAGATAGAAGACAGGGAAGAACTTCCGTCAGTCTTAACCGGTAGATAGATAAGAACTGTGTGGTGGGGTTGATATTACTAAACTCTAAAGCAAATGCGAAAAAGCAAAGTTTCTTTAGTGAGTAAGTGTACATGAGAGAAGATGAGAATAGGAACAGTACTAAACTGTATGGATATGATGGTAAGAAGATCGAGATGAGAGGTAGGGAAAATTGTTGCTTGCGCAAGTGGATATTCACCAAAACCAATTGGCAGGGATGGCTTTAGCAGTTGAGAAGAAGTAGTATGTAGTTGGTAGCAGTGGCAGGCAGGAGCAAGTAAGTACAGATTCGAAACACAGAATAGAACACATTCTGCCCCTCTCTTACTGACTATGCTGTCTCACAATGCAATAATATGATACAAAATAAGCATCAGGGAAAAGAAAAAGTATCGTATTTTATACAGTAGCAGGATCTTCGTTTATGAGAGACAACTGTACCATCACCAATCCAATCCACCATACCATACCACCGTCAAGTCAACCGATCCTGTGATGATCATCATCATTGTACCGAATGTGTACATACTGTACCCATTTCTTGCCTTTCTTTCACCCTTAAAAAACACCCGAACTTCAACATCACAGATTTCCCGATATGGGTAAGTACAGTTATTCTTAGTTGTCCGTGTGTGTGATCCAACATCCTACCCTTACCCATAACACGTATGATAAAAAAAGCTCTACCCCGTTATAATACTATGATGGAAAAATATGATTTAAAAAAATACTTTTCTCAGTTTTGTAAAGTATACACAAATCATTTTTCCAATATATGATAGTAAAAGAACACACTTTCGCAAAACAATTTCTCATCCCATTAAAGCACATCAACATCTCCATTTCTGACATCCGAAAATTTTTGTTTACGCAATTTTGCAAATAACCTAGCCCATCTTGTGCTTAGTAGAATTTTGAAGATTCTTTTACATTTAAGATTTGAGACCAACAACCCGTGTCAACCTACCTCTCTAGAACTGTAGAACAGGTCTTTCTTCTACGTGGTTTGGTTGGTTCGTACCACTTTACTTTATTCTTTCAAAGAAAATCATTCTATCCCATCTGCCATCCTTATGCAAAGTCAACTACTAACTTCATGCATTCCTTATTCCTTAATAACAAAATCAATACTTAAGCACTTTTCCAACGATAAATTTTTCCCAAATATCTTAAACATACCTAAAGACTACAATCTCAAGTCATCTCTGTCTTCCCTCCTCTTTGCTCCCTTATGCATATAATGATGTAAAATGTAACAGTTACTATTTTACAAAGTACCAAGTTACCATCTACTCGTTTTCTCCTTCATATAATAACCATTCTATTGCGATTACTACTACCTATAATTATCTTTTGAACGGTAACTGCTCCAGTCTACTTTCGTTGGTTTTACTGGTTGCGTACAAAAGTTACAAGGTACTTTCATGTTTCTCCTGTGTATATTTTCCTCTTCCATTCTGCACCTCGGGAGAAAGGACGAATCAACCGTGACTAACAATAAGTTTTACATTAGCATTAACTTAAGGCGATCACTTTTCTAAGCAAATACCAACCAAAACTTATCATTCTTAGTATCTTATGTAAGTAAACTGTAAACTTATGCAACTACCACCACATGACATAACCTTCCCCTTGCCTTCGTACCCGTTGTTCATAATGCAAACTTTTAATGGAGATGGTAAGCTTGTAAGCAGGTACTTGGTTGTAGAGTAGTGGCACTTTCTTACTTTGTGTGATACAATTATTAAACTGTTGACTTTGAACAAATTACTATAGCTTGTGTAATACATAAGTTGGAGCATGGGACAAAGTACAAGAATCAAAATACATCCTCATCATCATCATCCTTGGTTCACTTTTACTTTTAGTTGAGTTACAAGGAGGCGGAGAAAATTGAGACAAGAAGACGAAAAACGATATTAGAAAATTCACAATATTATTACCATGTGTTCGGCAAAGCTTTTGAATTACACGTTAAAACATCCAATATTATACTTTTAGGTATTATACTTTATACTCACATTCCTCTTGAATACATCTTTTGCTCATATGGAGAAATAACATTCTGAACCTTATATACGAAGTAAATTCTAGATGTAGAGAAAAACTTTCCAAAAATCCCTTCAAGCTAAATCTCTCTTGACTAAACAACATGGATAAAATATAACATTCAACTCTCTACCTCTTCTACCCATCCATAAACCTTAATATAATAAATATGCATTTTGCTTCAGTACGTAGAGTAGAATCATCATTGGAAGTTAGTATGAAAAAGGTATCATGTACGTGCAAGTGGTATATTTATTTCCGAGCTTTTGGCTTTTATTTGAAATATTTCACTACACACTACATCCATCCCATTCTAGAGAAGAGTAATAATAAACCATCGGTATATCTGAGTATCCGATCGGACAAAAGAACTTTGTATCTAACCAAAGGTATTCATCCCTTAGTGCATAACAAGCAATAGTTCACAACTTCATATTAAACTAACCTCTGGCTGGCTGGACTTCCTGAATTGGATAAGAGATAACATAATAATAGTGATGGTATCATAGCTAAAATATAGGAAAGCCACTCTACCGAACTGGATCGGTCAGTAGGAAACAACCTAATGTACTACTTTCACCGCTACCCGGGTAGTTTATTAAGCTCAAAGGTATGTGATTATGTGATATGCATACATCCACCATCATCATCTATCTAGCAATGAAATGCAATGAATAGCTTGGGATACAAATAAGAATACAAATCCGGTATTCCGGTGTAGCACATTATTATTACTATTATTATTATCTAGAGGTATCTTTATCTATGTGAAACTTCACATACCTTTGAAATTCTACTCGAAAAGTTCCACATACAACACGGGAGTGCCCATTCACCCGGGTGGGTA
Organism: Isotoma anglicana; assembly: GCA_034694685.1. NCBI lineage: Eukaryota > Metazoa > Arthropoda > Collembola > Entomobryomorpha > Isotomidae > Isotoma > Isotoma anglicana. The sequence continues at coordinate 4,044 of JAQFYJ010000147.1, read as the reverse complement.
GGAGAAGAATATGAACAACAGGAAATACCATTGGAGTTTCAGATGAGGTAGTCTCCTCATTCTATCTATCTCTAATACTAACTTTGTTGAATGAGCGGACACAAAACCAGAGGAATTTTCTATATTAAAATACCAAAATCATTCTATTCAGCCCTTTTAGCTACTTTTACTTACTTTATGTAGGTAGAAGGTATGCAATGTATAGTTTAAACTTGTTATTTCCTATTTACCCTCCTAACTAACCTAACCGGTACCCGGGCCGGGTTGGCCTGGCCTGGGTAGCTTTGGTCATCTTCCAATTTCAAGCTTCATTATGAGATGACCCACGGGCAAGGAAAATATATGACTTTCACTCCCTTTCTATCCCCATAACTTTCTCTAATTAATGGATTCCATATTCCTCGTAACTTGGCCATAATTTCACCCAACCTCACCCCGAATATTTTCAAATAACCATCTCTCTAATGAAATAACATAAGTAAACCTACCCACCTAGCTAAATTCTACATACACATGTAAAACAATATAAATATAAATATATAATATATAAGTACATGTTCCGGTGATACAAATACAAGTCATTCATCCAAATCCAACTGACCACTACTGACTGCCACCACCATCAACTATCAACATTCGTTCTACTTTTTCCCCAACAATCCCAGATGCTTTTGGATTTGACCAAGGTGCTAACATACTATAATGCCACGAGCCTTGATCACGAATCTTTACACAACACACACAACCAAGGGAAGCCATGCACGTAAGGACTAATTAGTCTTCTGGTGACAGATTGAAATGAGACATTTGTTGAAAGTGCCACAAAGCCCTCTTGCTACTCTTCCAGAATAGGTAATCAGCCTAGCATCCTTTTCGCTCAGGAAGGAAACTCACAAATGGAATATGGAAAAGTCTGGTCTTCTGTACTTCAACTAGATCATATCATCATAATATAATTTATATACTAACTGCACACCCTATTCGATTGCAGAGAGATAGTACAATAGTAGATTTTATAGATTCACCCATATGTATAAGGATTCTTCCAACTTAGAGAAACATTTTAAATAAAGTTGAAAGTAAAGCCACAAAATATTTTAACTTGCAATGAACATTATAACCAAGTTTCTTCTAAAACTTTGAAAATACCCTTTCTAACATTATTATTAGTGCTCAAATGGGTACAAAACTGTTCCACCTCAGCTAATACTTTTCGGTTACAACTATACATATAAAATAGACCCCAACCGGTGGTGATGATGGTGGGTGGATTGGGATTGGAATAGGTGGTTAGGGTAAGTAAGTACAGAAAGAATCAGAACTACTACTGAGACTCGTCTTCCAAGGAAGGAGAGAAAGAAACGTCTATGTAATTAGTAACAATTCAATTAGTTGTAATTAATGTCTCAGACGAAATTTACATGAGTAAGAAGCTACTATTATGCAAATATGATTTGAGCCATCCCACTAGACCAAGAACCTCTTACTCTTATAACAAATGCTATAAAAGGGAAATTTTATTTGAGAAGATAGAAAAAGAACAAAAAAAACTAACACTGTGGCAATAATGATTCAGTCAAAGAGACGACAAGACGACAGGGCTCATCTCAACCTTTTAAAAAAAAGACCCGCATCACCATCCTAATTATTCTTATCATCACCAACTACACCATCATCAACATCAAACTAACACTAAAAAATCTTGATTCTTACATCTACGTATAATAATAATGTGTAAACTAGCATCATTCTAAAAAAAACCTCAATCTTTCTTAAGCTTAATTCTCCGGCTACGTGGTTCGGTTCACTTGGCACTCTTTATTGTCCCAATTACCCGCATTTTTATTTTTTTATCCACCCTCACACAATCAGATGCCCATTGCCCTTTCCGTATCTTAATTTTATCTTCTCTTATGTCATATTACTTTACATTCTGTTCTATAACACTTATTCACGACAGAGTGTAGTGTAATTACAATTTGTAAGTGAAAGTATTAAGAAAGTGAGTCGTAAGTAAGTAATAGAAAGTACTTCATTTCACACCACTTTAATTCTATTACGACCACGAATCCTTGTAACAAGTTGATGGGAATTGTCAAAAGAGAACACTTAATTAAACATCTGTGGCTAAATGAATCAAATCATTAAAGTTCTATCAGGGACTTAATCTCACTCTATCTAAAAAGTTTTACCCGTATTATATTCATTCCGTGCTTGAGTTCCTTTCTCTACTTTCAAAATGCTAGGAGTAACATCAACTTCGTTACTGTTAAAGTTATAAGTAAACTTTTACCTTATACTGGCATACAAATTTTCCAAATTCTAAAATATGCCAAAAAAACATACCATACACCATCAAAATACCTTAATCTAGTCCTTAAATACTCAAATCCTGAAAAAAAGTTGAAATTTGAATAAGATAACTTTCACCCTATAAAGTTCTATGGAAAGAGTACTTGAAACTTGAAAGCGGAAAAGGAAAACCACAAGCAAAGGAGTGGAAAATGGCAATCTGCTCTCAATATTTATGATATGAATGATCTTGAAAGTTCCCAAAGAGGGAAATCGGAGGTAATAAAGAAAGGATTGAAGCAACTTGTGTCATCCGAATCAACAGTTTAGGCAAACATAAAAAGAACCGTTTCTACTAAAACTCTTTCCTATGCTTTCTCTATAACGCAGCCACCACTGCCACTTCGACATATCCAAGAGATCCTATTTATGTAAGAGCAACCAAACCACCAGCATTGAAACTAGTACTGACTACCAAACCAATGTTTCCCAAAACCATAAGCCACTGAGCTAAGCTACCCATTTTATCATTCTGGGAGTGCCACTTAAGTAAACTCTACTTTTTGACCGTAGTGTGTTTGTATGTGTGTGTACTAGTATTTTCTCATACCAATACATACAAAACCTATGAAATGATATCATATCAAGCACAAAAAACAGAAAGAACCTTAAGGCTTTAAAGAAACGCCCTATATTGTTCAAATAATCCTTAGCTTCTATCAGTATTGACTTGACTGACCAGATCGACCTTGTTATCTGCTTAACTTGTATAAAACTGTTCAAAGAAATTCAAACAACTTTATTCATGTCAATATTATATCTGCATTTCCATCCAAGATCATTCCGATCAGGATAATCATACTAGTATCAATATCAATATCAATATGACTATCAAAATCGACCTCATACTGCCTAGCTATAAATATTAAAGTGGGTAAAAGTGAGAACTATATTTTACCGAATTGGACTAATGGTAACCCAAAGATGAGAAAGTATCACAATCACTATGAGCCAAGTTAGCCAGCCAGCTTTCCCTTTCCTTCCTATTTCCTTCCTTAACATTGCTCGTACATTATTATAAACGGAGAACTTTACAACTATTCTACGTATCTATGATGATGACGATGATAGTCGGTAAGTAAGGGTAAGTAAAATACACAGATGATGATAATATATACCTTATACTTTGTACTTAAAGTAAAAAGAGATATTGATATGTATTTAAGTTGAGTGAAGTTATTGATGTGCAAAGCGTGAGTCAGAGTCTTCTTTTTCCTAACAAATCTCGATTGTAATGTAACTTAGTTCTTATATAAGAAAGACACGGATTCCATTTCCTTTTCCCTTAAGATTCCAAGGACTATACACACTGCTATCTTATGTAAGAAGAACATTAGCTCACATTTCCACTACGGATATGACTGGTTTCACCTCCTCTCTTTTTCCATCCAATCTCACACAAAAACTTTCCATCCAAATCTTTTTCACACTTTCTCTTTCCGCCTAACCCGAACAAACCAAGTATACCACTTCCTAGAAAAGAAGAAGCCTTTTTTAACACTTACTTACTTCATACTTAGGTAAAAGTCTCAAAAGCCAACCCAACTGTACTACCCAAGTCCCAAGTTCCAACCCGACCGGTGAATCCAAAGGGATAATCCAGTACCGATGGTAAATGAAGAATTTTAACTTTTCTTTTGTGACCAAAGTAATTTTCTACTTTCACTCAGGATGGATGCTACCTACTTACTT